>OX638130.1:33550553-33835553 GCA_951804985.1 Dryomyza anilis | reverse complement strand
TATTTATATTTATATTTATATTTATATTTATATTTATATTTATATTTATATTTATATTTATATTTATATTTATATTTATATTTATATTTATATTTATATTTATATTTATATTTATATTTATATTTATATTTATATTTATATTTATATTTATATTTATATTTATATTTATATTTATATTTATATTTATATTTATATTTATATTTATATTTATATTTATATTTATATTTATATTTATATTTATATTTATATTTATATTTATATTTATATTTATATTTATATTTATATTTATATTTATATTTATATTTATATTTATATTTATATTTATATTTATATTTATATTTATATTTATATTTATATTTATATTTATATTTATATTTATATTTATATTTATATTTATATTTATATTTATATTTATATTTATATTTATATTTATATTTATATTTATATTTATATTTATATTTATATTTATATTTATATTTATATTTATATTTATATTTATATTTATATTTATATTTATATTTATATTTATATTTATATTTATATTTATATTTATATTTATATTTATATTTATATTTATATTTATATTTATATTTATATTTATATTTATATTTATATTTATATTTATATTTATATTTATATTTATATTTATATTTATATTTATATTTATATTTATATTTATATTTATATTTATATTTATATTTATATTTATATTTATATTTATATTTATATTTATATTTATATTTATATTTATATTTATATTTATATTTATATTTATATTTATATTTATATTTATATTTATATTTATATTTATATTTATATTTATATTTATATTTATATTTATATTTATATTTATATTTATATTTATATTTATATTTATATTTATATTTATATTTATATTTATATTTATATTTATATTTATATTTATATTTATATTTATATTTATATTTATATTTATATTTATATTTATATTTATATTTATATTTATATTTATATTTATATTTATATTTATATTTATATTTATATTTATATTTATATTTATATTTATATTTATATTTATATTTATATTTATATTTATATTTATATTTATATTTATATTTATATTTATATTTATATTTATATTTATATTTATATTTATATTTATATTTATATTTATATTTATATTTATATTTATATTTATATTTATATTTATATTTATATTTATATTTATATTTATATTTATATTTATATTTATATTTATATTTATATTTATATTTATATTTATATTTATATTTATATTTATATTTATATTTATATTTATATTTATATTTATATTTATATTTATATTTATATTTATATTTATATTTATATTTATATTTATATTTATATTTATATTTATATTTATATTTATATTTATATTTATATTTATATTTATATTTATATTTATATTTATATTTATATTTATATTTATATTTATATTTATATTTATATTTATATTTATATTTATATTTATATTTATATTTATATTTATATTTATATTTATATTTATATTTATATTTATATTTATATTTATATTTATATTTATATTTATATTTATATTTATATTTATATTTATATTTATATTTATATTTATATTTATATTTATATTTATATTTATATTTATATTTATATTTATATTTATATTTATATTTATATTTATATTTATATTTATATTTATATTTATATTTATATTTATATTTATATTTATATTTATATTTATATTTATATTTATATTTATATTTATATTTATATTTATATTTATATTTATATTTATATTTATATTTATATTTATATTTATATTTATATTTATATTTATATTTATATTTATATTTATATTTATATTTATATTTATATTTATATTTATATTTATATTTATATTTATATTTATATTTATATTTATATTTATATTTATATTTATATTTATATTTATATTTATATTTATATTTATATTTATATTTATATTTATATTTATATTTATATTTATATTTATATTTATATTTATATTTATATTTATATTTATATTTATATTTATATTTATATTTATATTTATATTTATATTTATATTTATATTTATATTTATATTTATATTTATATTTATATTTATATTTATATTTATATTTATATTTATATTTATATTTATATTTATATTTATATTTATATTTATATTTATATTTATATTTATATTTATATTTATATTTATATTTATATTTATATTTATATTTATATTTATATTTATATTTATATTTATATTTATATTTATATTTATATTTATATTTATATTTATATTTATATTTATATTTATATTTATATTTATATTTATATTTATATTTATATTTATATTTATATTTATATTTATATTTATATTTATATTTATATTTATATTTATATTTATATTTATATTTATATTTATATTTATATTTATATTTATATTTATATTTATATTTATATTTATATTTATATTTATATTTATATTTATATTTATATTTATATTTATATTTATATTTATATTTATATTTATATTTATATTTATATTTATATTTATATTTATATTTATATTTATATTTATATTTATATTTATATTTATATTTATATTTATATTTATATTTATATTTATATTTATATTTATATTTATATTTATATTTATATTTATATTTATATTTATATTTATATTTATATTTATATTTATATTTATATTTATATTTATATTTATATTTATATTTATATTTATATTTATATTTATATTTATATTTATATTTATATTTATATTTATATTTATATTTATATTTATATTTATATTTATATTTATATTTATATTTATATTTATATTTATATTTATATTTATATTTATATTTATATTTATATTTATATTTATATTTATATTTATATTTATATTTATATTTATATTTATATTTATATTTATATTTATATTTATATTTATATTTATATTTATATTTATATTTATATTTATATTTATATTTATATTTATATTTATATTTATATTTATATTTATATTTATATTTATATTTATATTTATATTTATATTTATATTTATATTTATATTTATATTTATATTTATATTTATATTTATATTTATATTTATATTTATATTTATATTTATATTTATATTTATATTTATATTTATATTTATATTTATATTTATATTTATATTTATATTTATATTTATATTTATATTTATATTTATATTTATATTTATATTTATATTTATATTTATATTTATATTTATATTTATATTTATATTTATATTTATATTTATATTTATATTTATATTTATATTTATATTTATATTTATATTTATATTTATATTTATATTTATATTTATATTTATATTTATATTTATATTTATATTTATATTTATATTTATATTTATATTTATATTTATATTTATATTTATATTTATATTTATATTTATATTTATATTTATATTTATATTTATATTTATATTTATATTTATATTTATATTTATATTTATATTTATATTTATATTTATATTTATATTTATATTTATATTTATATTTATATTTATATTTATATTTATATTTATATTTATATTTATATTTATATTTATATTTATATTTATATTTATATTTATATTTATATTTATATTTATATTTATATTTATATTTATATTTATATTTATATTTATATTTATATTTATATTTATATTTATATTTATATTTATATTTATATTTATATTTATATTTATATTTATATTTATATTTATATTTATATTTATATTTATATTTATATTTATATTTATATTTATATTTATATTTATATTTATATTTATATTTATATTTATATTTATATTTATATTTATATTTATATTTATATTTATATTTATATTTATATTTATATTTATATTTATATTTATATTTATATTTATATTTATATTTATATTTATATTTATATTTATATTTATATTTATATTTATATTTATATTTATATTTATATTTATATTTATATTTATATTTATATTTATATTTATATTTATATTTATATTTATATTTATATTTATATTTATATTTATATTTATATTTATATTTATATTTATATTTATATTTATATTTATATTTATATTTATATTTATATTTATATTTATATTTATATTTATATTTATATTTATATTTATATTTATAATTTATATTTATATTGATTTTCACTACCAACTAATTTCCTGCAAAATAGACATATTAAGTGTCATTTGCAAAATGATTTGCAGCGATTTCATCAAAACAGCGTCGACATATTTTTCTTTTTTAAATAGTTTTAGAAATAGATCCTTTTTGTTTACAAAACAAATATCACACAATAAATTATTTACAAGACTTATTTTTTCTGTATATTCAAAATGTAACAAAAATTATGTCCCCCTCTAAAGCGGTCATAAAGCCAAACTAAAAATTTGGAATTATGACCGCCTCGGAGGGGGACATAATCCCAAATACGTCATTTGGGATTATGTCTCTTTGGGTAATGTCACGTCACCGTGTTATTTCCTTTACTCTTTCTGCCACTATAAATTCTTGTTTAACTGTCTTTCCTCTGATAGGGGTATATTCACGTTTGGCTGTTTGCAATCTTATTCTAATTACTTCGTCGTTTACATGGCTACTTTTTTTTATTGTGTGTGCAGCTCCAGTATCCAAAGTTACCATATATGTTGCATAATCGATTAGTCCCTCGAAATTAACCTGTATGGCTTTCGAGCAAATTGTGAAATGGAGATCCTGGGACAATCGGTTATGGGTGTCAGATCGTGACCCGCAGAACTGACTCGCTAGTTTAAAGATGGTTTAAAATTGGTGTTATTTTCGTCATAACTCTCTACTTGTCTGTGTCCCTCTGTGGATTGAGTTAATGAGCGCTTGCCTTTTTACGACAGTCACGTGCCATACTGTGATACAGTTCTAACATTTACCTTTGAATTTGATATATTTGGTAGCAGATGTGTGATCGGTTTAAACGGCTGCTTTAACTGCTTGACATACTACTTGAAATAAGTCGTTAATTCTATGGAACTTTGGAGCCTGTCGTCTCAACGCATTTGTGTTAGAGCTGTGATTACCGATTTTGTGAATGCCACATTGGGCGTAACTACTGTTGAATATTTCATCTTCGGAACACGTATGGCATCAACAAACGCAACTATCTTGCTCTTCTCTATAAAATCACTTTACGAATCTGCATACGACAAATGTGACGTCCGCTGCATATGCCTGTAATGTTTCGCCATTTCTTTGCATAAGTCCTTTCAGTCCATTCTGTAGATTTGCTTCGTGTGATCGCTGCAATGCACCCTTAACCATGGTGTAACTATTTCTATAGCTTTCTGGAACAATCAACAATACTTCGACTGCGTCTCCTTTTAGCACCACGATAAGTACGGCTACGCTGTCTTCATTGTTCCATCGATTACTTACAGCAGTGGTATTCTGCAGGGTAAGAAAGGAGAGTACGATGTATTCTATAGTCGCCGAGATAAAAGGGGTATGTACCGAGTTGGTTTTGGAAACCCGTTAGCGACAGACTATGCTATATTCGTCTGAAAGCCAGATTTTATAACATTAGTATAATCTACGCATATGCCCCACTGAAGATACTGTGAAATCAGTTAAAGATATGTTTAATGACAAGTTGGATACGTTATATGGGCGCTGCCCTAATCAAAACATGAAAATTATATTAGGGGATGCACAGGCCGCATCTGGAAACAGCAACGGTGAAACGCTGGTAAATAAGGCGGCAGCAAGAAACTTGGTAATCTGTAGTACTTATTTTCCACATCGCGACATACACCAAGGGACATGGATATCGTCAAATCAACGGACGGTAAACCAAATAGACCATGTGATAGTAGATGCCAGGCATGCCTCAAGTGTATTAGTTATGCGTAGCTACCGAGGGCCACGTGTTGGCTCGGACCATTACCTCCTAAAATCAAAAGTGCGGCTTAGAATATCCGCGGCAAGGACCAGAAAACTGAAAAATAAGAAGAAGTTTAATATCGACGCGCTTAGGCAACCGAATGTGGCCACTAAATACGCGGAGGCAGTTACTCGGCAGTAGATGCCAGGCATGCCTCAAGTGTATTAGTTGTGCGTAGCTACCGAGGGCCACGTGTTGGCTCGGACCATTACCTCCTAAAATCAAAAGTGCGGCTTAGAATATCCGCGGCAAGGACCAGAAAACTGAAAAATAAGAAGAAGTTTAATATCGACGCGCTTAGGCAACCGAATGTGGCCACTAAATACGCGGAGGCAGTTACTCGCAAGCTAGAGTGTATAACTACAGAAAATATTGACGAACTCTGGAAAAGCTGCCATGACGTTCTGTTAACAACAGCCAGTGAAACCCTTGGGAACCAGAAGGCAATACAACGTAACCCTTGGTACGATGAAGATAGAAGAGAAGAATGCGGCGCGGAAAATTATGCTCCAACGAAAGACTAGATGTAGCATTGATACGTTTAATGAGAAAAGAAGAAGTACATACATAGATACATGCGCAGAAGGAGGAAAGAATATGATAAGAACCAACTCGCTGATATTCACAACCGCTGATATTCAGACCGCAGCGATGTCAGTAAGTTCTACAAGGAAGTAAAACTACAAAAAAACGGTTTCCAGCAAATTAACACTTGCTGTAACGATAAAGATTGTAATCTCTTAACTAACAGTGAAGATGTCCTTAAACGTTGGGTGGAACCTTTTAGTGACCTTCTAAACAGTGAGCATATACACCCACCAACTTGTATTATTCAACCGCAGACGCTGAATGAAGATGTTCCTTCCCTGCACCCAAGCGAGATTGAAGTAGCCACAAGCGCCTCAAGAGTAACAAGAGTGCGGGCTCAGATGGAATACCTGCAGAGCTTTTCAAAATAGCTGTCCGACCTTTGTGCAGCGTTTTCATTTGTTGATAACATATATCTGGAAACAGCAATATATTCCGGACGAATGGAATTTACGTCTAATTTGCCCTATCCGTAAAAAAGGTGATAAGGAATGCGGAAACTATAGGAGCATTAGCATTCTAAACGTTGCGTATAAAATTATATCTATCATCCTATGTGAACGTCTGAAACCATATATGAGCAATATAATGGGGTCATATCAATACGGTTTCAGACCAGTTAAATCCACCACGGACCAAATGTTTACACTTCGTCTAATCCTTGAGAAAACTCGTGAGTTTGAAGTTTATACACACCATCTATTCATCCTTATCGTGAATAAAATTCATCAGAAAAAAACTTGGTGGAAAATAGGTATCGTGAACCATGTTCGAAAAGGAAAAAAAATGTTTCCCTAAAAAAATTACATATCATGAACAACATTTTTGGAGGAAAAATTACCCTTATTTAGACTTTAAAATTCCGCCACTTTTTCATCGGGGAAAAACAAACACACTTTAATTAACTATACTTTTATTTATAATATGTTGACAAATATCTATGGACAGCACCAACATTATTTAAATAAAAGTTAGTTACATAATTCTCCACAAATTAATTACAGATATTTTCAATCACCGAAAAAACTTCACCAGCTGGGGAATATCAACGCAGTATAATCACACCATTTTCTTAAATGAAAAACTACAATAAGGTGTCATATACATGAGGAGTATATGAGGAGTACAACATATTTTTTCTCGTTTCTACTGCTCACAATGATGAGTATCCATGAAATATACGTCAAACTCACTACTCATACATATTTTGTGAGTAGAGTTTCGTTCCTCACAAGAGAGTTGTGCGCTTCACATCTGCTTTCTCATTTCTCATGAGAGAGTCAAGAAGTAAACTCTTTCTTCTTGTTTAACTTATATTTGTACAAGGACAAAAAGAAAGCTTTGATCTACTCGCTGTGTAGGTATGCAATAGTTAAGATCATTGTCGCTGAAATCTTCCCATCTGTGGTATTTTTAAAATGTTGTGTAAAATGATTTAATTGATTTGTTTTTTTAGCTATAACTTTTTATCGGTACGATATAAAATATTGATGTAATGGCATTAATGATTTGTTATTATTACTATATTACTTACTGTATTACTATATTATATATAACATTATTTATAAATAAAACATTTTTCAATTTCTATGGATTTGGTCTGGTAACACCCTTTACATGTTTGCATACATACTAAAAGTGAGCACAATGCTAGCCAGATTTGACCTTGTAATTTTATGAGTATGAGGAAAACAGAAAAAGCGTATTGCCAATCCTCATGAGGAGTAAATTAAAGAGTACAAGGCAGCACTCATGAGTAGTAAATTTTTACTCTCTGCTGATTTCGTCGGATTTTCGTTAATCTTACTCGCTCATGTGGTGAGCAACAAAAGCAAATAAATGATTTTTCATTTATGGGAATTATGAGTTCTCATTTTACCGTTTTTCCGAACTCTGGTCAAATATGCTTATAATCGTACACTCTAAAAAAGGAATGTTTATAAAATACTTGTGGGAAACTAAGTATTTCTGCCACACATTGGGTTAGTCGTAAATTATAATGGCTTATTGCAAACAATTAAACAATTCTAGTGTTTGAACAAAACAATATCTAATTTCTTAAAAACATTTAAAATGTTTACCAAAAACACTCTATAAAATTCACTTCAATTATTACTCCCAAACACTCATTTGTTACCAATAAATAATGAAAGTACTACATTGAAAAGTGTTTCCCCAAAAGTCGTACAGCTTCTGATAAAAGATGCATCACTTGAACTTATCCGTGTTATGCAACACTTGCACGAATAAACGTGGATAAGCTTCTTTTGTCGAATAATTATTATCATCTATAGCGACTGCCATCAATTCATCATAATCAGTCTTCACATCAACAGATGACTGCAGAAACACTGCCGCAATTCTGTGCAAATTATCTGACGAAAACCCAGACAGTTTAGATGACTTTTTAAGACGCGTCCAATGTATGAGACACCCGGTCCCAGGCATAATGCATCGATGTGTTGTAGTGTTTCCTTAGTGTCCATCAATATCAGTCGAAATAAAAGGGTTATTTTCGCCAGACGTTCGTTTACGCGACTTATCGAATAATCTACCCTGGAATTCTGCATTATTCGACATGTCGCGTAAATGAGTGGCTGCCGCAATAAAACGAAAACCTTTTGCTTTGACTGAATTTGGCGAACACTACAAATATTTGCCGGAAACACTTCAAGTCTTTTTGGCAAACACTACCAAATTTTAAAATATTTGTGGGAAACACTTTTCGTCTTTGTGAAAAACACTTTTCGTGTTTGTGGGAAACACAACAAATATTTTTGGGAAATACTTTTCGTATTTGTGGGTAACATTTTTCATGTTTGTGGGAAACACTACAATTATTTGTGGGAAACACTACTGATCATTTGTGAGAAACACTTCGATTATTTTCTACAAATGAGCTTGCAAACACTTTAGTGTTTGTTTGAGAAAGTGTTTACAGGGAACGTTTTTTTTTGTGTAGTTTAATGTAACTTTAACTTCAATATTCATTTGCACAACATAAATTTATCCAACAACACTGTTTGACATTTGGCACAACAGCTGATTAAGCGTTACCTGTTGTTTTTTTTTTTTTTTCAAATTAAACTTTTATAGAGTAAAAAAATGTGAAATGTGTGCATAAAAGTATAGTTAACTGCAAATAATAAAGACATGTATACATATTTTATATCTAAATTATTTTCTGAAATGATAAAGATAACACAAAAACGCATAAACAAAAAATCTGGCAATGTTGTAAAACTGCATTCGAATTTCGAACAAATTTCCGGTAAAATTACTGTTCCAAAAAATTTTACCCAAGTGTCCACGATAAGGCTGATAGATTTTAAGCAGGCGTACGATAGCGTAAGAAGGGATAAGCTATATTGTGCAAAGACGGCATTATTTATCCCTATTTTATGGCCTCTGTATGGCCTCAGAATATTCGATGATTTATCTGAGACCTTCACAACATTCAGAGTTTTCCGACAAGGTGTGATTTGTTTAATATATGTCTGGAAAAAATTATTTGAGATACAGGTGCCCGGGTTAACCGGGTTGTTCGAGCTACCAGGGTAAGTTCAAATACTCGAAAAACTTGGTATTAAATGTTCGAGCTAACCGGGTAGTTCGCAAAACCCGGGTAGTTTGCTCGTTCGATTGTTCGAACTATACGAGTAACTCATTTGCTTGAGTAGCTCGATTGCTCGTTCGTTGTTCGAGTTACCCGGGTACCATTAGACGTCAAATGATGTCCGCTACCGATTTCCGTAATAAAAAAATGTGGGTCATAAATGGGTTTTTGACCCCCTTTGGAGGGACCTGGACCACACAAAAGGGTACCAATAGCCTTCTAATGGTGTCCGCTATCGATTTCCGAAATACAATTGCCCAACCAGGGGAGTGATTTGGCGCGAAAACGGCGTCTTGAACGACAAAGACTTAGGTGGTTAAAGTCTGTCCAGAAGGATCTTATGGAATATAAGATCGCAGATTGTGAGTTTCAAGCATCAGATCGAGATGTATGGAGAGGTTTACTGGAACAGGCTCAAGCCCTCATGGGACTGTAATGCCAACTAAATTAAAGTATCTTGATCAGACTTCTAGATCTTACCCTTATCCCAACCTTATATAATTCGATGTATATTTAAATTCTTTTAAACTGTTTTTAACAAATTTGAGAGCTTTCAAACAAAAAATAGTTTAGTGAAAAACGTTTTCTCAATCACTTTTGCAATGAGAAAAGTCAACGTTTTGAGTCTAAATGAGATATTCCAAAGTTATAAAAATGTTGAGAATTTGTATTTCTTTTGCATTTCAGTTTAACATTTATTAGGATATTCTATTATATTTTATTAGAATAATTTTGCTACCCAAGTTTTCAAAAACATCTCGATTATATTATATTAATGTGTTTTTCATGTTTTTTTTTTTATAAGTGTCATATCAGGTTTCATTAAGTAGAATTTAGATCATTATTTTTTATGAAAGTTGGATAAGGTTGCCTTACGTGGATTTGAAATTAAGATTACCCTAGTCGACACTGATCAGTATTACTTCAGGTGTCCTTTGGTAGGTAGAGATGTCTTTTCGTATTCTGATCAGGGATGAATGCGAAATAAGGCTAGCTTTAACTAATTTCCATTCGGGTAGCAGAACTAAGATTACTAGCAAACAGTTCGCTATTGCAAATAAAAGTATGCTTTAAATCCAATTTAAAGTTTGCTAAAATTTAGCATTCAGAGTTTCTTATTAACAGCAGACTTTTTATTTTGAGTGTATGTTTCAAAACAAACATAAAATGCTAATGAAATTTTCATTCGGTAATTTATCGACAGACCAAGTTTGCACCGTTGAGCAGCATTTTCTACCTATATCTCTTTTGCCATCGTTTGAACATATGATGTTTAAAAACAAACAAAAAAAATGTATTTACATAAATGTATTCTTGCAACATTCTTCTTGTATACGAAGTTGGCAGTCGTTGAGCAGATTCTACCTACGTCCATTTCTTGTCGTTTGAAGTATGAATAGATGTTTGAAAAAAAAAAAGAAGTTAAATGTAAATACAAGTATTCTTGCAACACTCTTCTTGTATACGAAGTTGACACTCAGTGGCCGGCATTTTCTACATACGTGTCTTTGTTGTTTGTTGAGAAAACGTGTTCGTATCGGTAATAATTTTGTGCAGTATATAATTTAATTGTTGCTAAATGTTTTTCTAAACATATTGTGAAAAGCTGACACGGATTATTCATCAAAAAACCAACACTAAAAAATCAGTGCTTCGTTTTTTAAACAGAATTCAGGCATGTTTCTTTACAACAGCATATTTTTTATTTTGAACATATTTATGTTTCGGTTCAAATATTTATTTTGTTTGGATGTAAGTAAAATAATAATATTTCTATTATAACATACACCATTTTGCATCAAAATGTTTCCCTGTAAATCACAGCTCATTAAACAATGTTCAAGTCTCAACAAAACCCTTTTTATGATTTATCAGGCAATTATATATTATGTTTACATACAATTCCAAGACCTGTGAAACGGCCATTAATGGTTTAATACCTCATATAAAATTAACATCTTCTGAATAATTTTGTTAATCGAGTTTTTTTAGCTAATACAGCTAGCTTGCACTTTCACAGCATAATGCTGGAAAATATTTACCCACTAAATTAGTTGGGCTCGTGAACAACACATGCATTTGTTACATTATTGTTTTAGTCTACATTTGAGTTGATTTTTTGACAAATTTATATTATATTGTGGGCAATTATTAACTAAATTACACATTCGATTGAAGGGTGAAGCAGCAACATAATTAGTTCTACTATAAGGTACATAAAAAAGAACATCACGATGTCTGCTACTTCTACGATTATGGTTAAAACTAATATAGTTAAGAAGCTCGGGTGAATCAAGTCTAACGGGTATTAATTGATGTATGTAAATGATATCGCCAATTTGTCTGCGCTCCTCAAGACTCTTTAAATTTAGTAGTTTCAGACGATCTACATATGGAGGAAGATGTAAATTATCCATCCAATTTAAACCCTTGAGAGCGAAACGAACGAAGTTTTTCTGTATCCTTTCGATTCGGTCATTATGTACCTTGTAGAAAGGAGACCAAACTTGACTTGCATATTCTAATTGTGAACGAACCAGAGTGCAATATAGAGTCAAAGTTGTAAGGGGACTATTAAATTCTTTAGCCCATCGTTTGATAAAACCAAGTAATGATGAGGCTTTTTTACATATATTTTCAATATGAAAATTAAACGATAAATTTGTATCGACAAACACACCAAGATCTTTCACCACTTGCACCCAAATTAAAATTTTCTCTTTTAGTGAATAGTTGTATTCTAGTTTATTTCTTTTGCGAGAAAATGTCATGGCTTGACACTTTTCTGGATTAAGAATCAAGTTATTCTTACAACACCACGTTTCAAATGATTTTAAGTCGGACTGAAGTATATGAACGTCCTTATCGTCATTTATTTATTTATATATTTTCATATCATCGACAAAAATTAATAAATGCGAGTACTTAATGTTGTATATCACATCATTAATAGCCAGTATAAATAACAGTGGACCAAGATGACTACCCTGGGGTACCCCAGATGTTGCAATAAATGGCGAAGATAAATTATTTCTGAATCGTATTTGATATGACCGATCAGATAAATAGGATCCTATCCACTTAACAAAGAATTCGGGAAATCCCAGTACCTTTAGTTTGAATAAAATTAAGTTATGAGGAAGTTTATCGAAAGCTTTACCGAAATCATTACTTTAAGTGAACTTCTTTGAACAAATATATATTAACTTTATGCTCAAATATATGAAAATTATGTTTTCCAGCGAACCGACTAGTGGTTCCCAAAAAAATAAAAATTTAATTTGGTATACGTAGGTAAAGATTGGAAGTTTTTAGTTATTTTCAGGATTCGTAAATCCTGGTGACCAGTTTAAATGGTAACTGCACACATTATCACATATATGTAGGATATAATATATAGCCGACTATAACTTTCGTAATTCTTCACATCAACCACTACTTCGAAATATCCCCCTTCCTTACTGGTTTTCATCTATTATTGTTGTGTAGAATTCGAAAAGCGTGTCATCGGGAAAAGCGGCTAGAATTTGATGTTTCACGATTGGTCGATCTTTTGAATATGTCGAAAAAAGGACCGAATTCTTTGGCGTGAATCCAGATGTGACATTTTTATAGGAATTTGCGGTCGATTGATAGAGTTAAATCCAAATCTATTGGTTTAATTTTTGGTATGTTTGGCATTTTCACATCAGTGACGCCACATTTTTCGATTTCCGGTTGTTTTCGATAAAATCATTACGTTAATTAGAAAGTACGATATTCGATTTGACGGTTTCGTTCAAGTGTTCGCTGGCGTGCACCATGTTCATCTGAAATTGAGAAAATTCCTAATACAATTGAGATTTTCCATTTGAAATTGAGACAATTCCAAAAGGAAATTAGATTTTCCAATTTGAAATTGAGAATATTCCTAATTAAATGGAGATTTTCCATTTGAAATTGGGAAAATTTGAAATGAAATTGAGATTTTCCATTTAAAATACCAATTTTAAATGAAAAATCTTAATTTCATCTGGGATTTTCTCAATTTTAAATGGAAAATCTCAACTTCATTTGGAATTTTCCCAATTTCAAATGGAAAATCTCAATTTTATTTGGAATTTTCCCAATTACAAATGGAAAGCTCTCAATTTCAATTAGAAATAGTTTAGTTACGTTTTCTAATCAACAGCCACTATCCTCAATTACAAGTCGAACACCTTCTCTTCATGAAACGTACCAAGGATCGAATAACAAATTATTGTCGACAATTAATAATGCTTCTTCAACATTTTTTCGTCGATTTTCAATAATGGGATCACAAACGATTTACAAATAAAGTTGCCACCTGCAAATCCATTTAAATTCACGACAGCACCAAATTTACATGCGAACGATTTTCGAATTAGCGTACGACCAGACCACTGCCTGGATCTGTAATTGAACGAGTGTTTATATCGTTCACTCCAATGTACAAAACATTTTGATGTGATGTTTAATGAGACGAACGTTGACAAATGGTACAGAGATCCTTGCGTTGGGGTCCCGGACATTTTCGAATTACCGTACGACCAGACCACTGCCTGGATCTGTAATTGAACGAGTGTTTATATCGTTCACTCCAATGTACAAAACATTTTGATGTGATGTTTAATGAGACGAACGTTGACAAATGGTACAGCGATCCTTGCGTTGGGGTCCTGGACATTTCATCGAATAATGTCCAACTTTATGACAGTTTAAGCATTTTACAACGTTTGGTTTCTCGGCTTTCGTTTGTTGTTCGGTTGTAGTAGCATTAGGAGTTGTAGAAATTTAAATTTTTAAATTACACTGTTCTACAAGGATTGTTCACTTAAATGAAACTTATTATTTCTAGTAGATTTCGGTCTCCTGAGTCTTGCTGCATACTCACAATTTGCACATCACGTGCAAATGGCAAAAAAATCTGTATACAGATATTACTTTTTGCAAAAAATCCAGAAGAAATGTGTGTTACCTAAAAAGTGTGTCGAGATCATAATTTATTACAATTATCTAAGCTCTCTTATTTTTATTTTAAATATATTATCGCAATGTTTTTCCTGTCAAATTTTCTAAGAAATGTTTTAATTTTATTAAAATGGAGCGAAAAACACGCAGCGATATACAATTTCATATTGAAATAATGCAGGGGGCTTAGGTGTAGAAACAGACAAAATTTTCTGCAATTTGATGTCCGCATTATGGTGAAACATGATAGCTAAAATATGCGCTGTATAATCTTCTGGTATGTATTCGACTCGACAGGCATAAAAGGGTTAAAAACATGTGATACACATCCGCCCTCAACGAATGCTTCCATTGTTTGGAAAATCTCAATTTTCTTTGGAATTTTCCAAATTTAAAATGGAAAATCTCAATTTCATTTTTAATTTTCTCAATTTCAAATGGAAAATCTCAATTTAATTTGGAATTTTCTCAATTTCAAATTGCAACTCTTAATTTAATTCGAAATTTTCTCAATTTTTCTAATCTCAATTTAATTTAGAAAATCTAAATTTAATTTGGAATTTTCTCAATTTAAAATGGAAAATATCAATTTCATTTGGAATTTTCTCAATTTTAAATGGAAAATCTCATTTTCATTTGGAATGTTCTTAATTGCAGTTGGAAATGGTGTGTATATGCTAAACATAATAATGCGTCTCGAAATATATTTCCATACCAGTCATACATTCAAATATGCAGTATATATTTCCCAAACAATACACTACGCGCCACTTGACTAAGGCCAATTTTTTAAAGTCAAATTGTTTCTCATATCTAGCCCTATTCAAGTGACTGTATTTCTTGAGTATTTTTAATTAAAGTAATCTCAAAATTCACATGCATTTCGGAATTTAATTTTTGGGATCGGGGCAGACGCGTAATATGTAATCTATCAAACTGCATACAACAAGTTTTGATGCATTATGAATAGGACGAGATATGACATTACATTTACATTAAAAATAACTCGCCTTATTCAAGTGGCGCGGAGTGTATATTGTTACGAAAATTCAGTCTACGGAAAGCTGTTCTACAAGTTCGTATCTCTGGCTTGTGTACATAATGAAAAACACAATAACATTTGGTTTCAACTAGTATTATTTCAACTAGTATGTATTTACTTTATTTATTTAAATAACAATTTAATAACAATCAATTATAACAACTAAAATTTATCTTTACAATGTTCGCTCAAGAGATGCACTAGTTCACATCAAATCACAACTGAAGTGCTCTGCCTCAGATACGGCGCCCTTATATACTGCAGGCATAAGTTCGACACGGTTCGACATGCTTTGAGAACCTTCTCCAATTTTCGTGCTATTTGCATCTCATTCGCACTCATGTGTTTTAATGTGCTGATCTTTCATCTCTTTCTCGCACATTGTCTCAGTGCGATGAAGGATATTCCGTCTCTTTCTAACACATTGCTTAGTGCGCTGAATTGTCTTGCGTCTCATTAATTATCTCTTACATCTCTTTGTAACAATATTAAATTTAATAAAGATTAGCTGTAGGGTGTCTATGAGGTACAGGGTATATTAAGTTTGTGCAGATATTGTAACGCCCCTTAGGAGGCGTGGCCGGTATGGAAAAGTATATATTCTTGATCAGCATCACTACACGAGCCCGTTTAGCTATGTCCGTCTGTCTGTCTGTCTGTCAGTCTTTCTGTCTGTCTTGCTGTCCGTATACGAGAAAACATGAGAAATACTGGTCAGAATGCGATGAAATTTGGTCACAATATGTTTTATCCAAAAGTAGGAACTGAGTTTGAAAATTAGCCAAATCGGTCAGCAGACACTCCCACCACCCATACAAGTCGCTTTTATATAACACTTTAGAAACTAATACCTCGAAAAATATTCAAGATATAGTTATAAAATTTAAAACGTGGTCCAAATATGTGGTCCAAAAATGGGCGTGATCTGCCCACAATTTTTTACATTATTTACCGGGTTTTCATAGTGAAAAGTTTAGCCGAAAATTATTAAAATAAAATCTATGAAATATTAGCCTTACAAAATTTTAAATATAGGAGTGGTCCGCCCACATACTTTTATATAAATTTTTTAAATTATATAAAATGTACATTTCTGATATGTGAACAATATTCTGAGGGTGATGGGGTTCAGCATAATTAAGAACTTTAAAATTAAGGTATACAACTAAATATCCCACATTAATATCCCCACCAAAGGTGTAGGGTATTCCATAGTCGGGCCCGACCGACTATAAAAGTCCGTCCCATGTGACCGAACTTACCCATGTGACCTAACTTTCCCAACTCGTTTTTTATGTCAAATTTTCAGTTCAGTTTGATACACACTCGCTTGAAGGTGAGTGTGTATCAAATTTGTTTAATCCTTTAAAGCCTGCCGAGTCTAATACGCATCAGAAAATTATGAGTGCATATTTTACGAATCATGTTTCACATTATTTCGTTATGAAATTGTATGTATGCTGCGTGTAATTCCCTTGATTTTAATCAAATTTTCCGAATATTTCATATTCGGAAAAAAAATCAGTAATATAAAGTTAAAAACATATTTTACGAAAATTTGACATCAAAAATATTTCGAACTTATCTTTAATATAAAAAAGTAGAGCTTAGACAATTGTAATAAATTCGCGAGTATTAATTGTTTAAGGTTAGATTTATTTTGCATCCGTCCCTGATCAGAATACGATAAGGCATCTCTACTAAAGGCCACCGGAAATGATACTGATAATTTCAAATCCACGTAAAGCAACCTAATCAAACCTTCATAAAAAAATACTGATCTAAAGTCTACTTAATGAAATCTGATGTGACACATATGAAAAAAAACTTGATTGGATATTGTATTAATACACCCAGTGAAAACTCAGTTCAGCCCTAGCATTTTCCGTACCAAAATATTCTGTCTTTCTTTTATAATTATATTCGCAGAGATAATTATTTTTTTGAAAGGCTGTCGTTTTTGTTTTGACATTGATCATTCAAAATTCAACAACGATAATTTTTAATGACTCTAATATTTTCAAAGAAGGCGGTAATATATTGTTCTACTTGTCGAACTAAGCCCGATTTAGATTCTACTCACGTACGAAAACAGATTCGATATGAACAAGGTTGTTCGAAAATTCGTAGTAGCAGATCTGAAACGGATCGGAAATAAGTCCTAACGAAACCCTAGGTAATATGATCGAGATGTCATTAATAAAACCCTTTCATAATAAAATTGGGTAGCAAAATTATTCTAATAAATAAATGTTAAACTCAAATGCTTCTTTTGCAAATTCTCAACATTTTTAAAAAGTTTTAATATCTCATTTAGGCTCAAAACGTTGACTTTTTGTCATTGCAAAAGTTATTGAAATTGATCACAAAACTATTTTTTGTTTTAAGGTCTCACATTTGGTAGAAGCATTTTAAGAAGAATTTAAATATACATAGAATTATATAAAGTTGTGACGGTCTCCGCACGCCAGAAATTCGCATTGAGGGATCCCCTCTGCACATATACATTTTTGACGAATTTTGATCGAATATTTGAAAAAAATAAAAAAAACCTGAAAAAAATGAATACACCATAGAAAATTTAATAAACTAAAAACAAACACGTTGAAATTAAATTAAAAACAAAAGAAACAGTGAACAATTTGAAAAGTGAAAAAAAGGGACAAAAAGAAACAGTGAAAATACAAAGACACGGGCAACCAGAAAAAATAAAAAATACATAGACAACGCGCAGTGAAAAAATATATAAAACAAAGCCATGGTCAAGGTGACATGGGTGTACGGTCTCCGGAAGGAGGACCTGACAACTTACGCCACGGAATTCATGTTGAACGGCACCGGAACTATCGAGGAGGTGCGAAAAAATTTCATTAACGAAGGAAAATATAACAGCGACGTGGGTGGAGCGGCTGGAGAAATTACAATTCAGACACAGCAAGAACGTCTCGCCTTTGCCGATGGCAGTAGTAGTAATTTGGAGCGACTACATGAGAGGTTTTTTGCGGTTCTTCCTTGAACATCTTCATTGACGACGGTCACTTAACTTTTGTGCTGTGAAACGATTTTTCACACTTATGTATAGTTTGAGGAAAAATCGACATTTAAGTGTGCACTGTGAAGCCTGGCCTTAATCAGATACATTTTTTAATAATAATATAATCCGAGAAAGATTGCCTTATTCATACATTTGTAGAGTAAATAGTACTAAATATGTGTGTTTTCATACATCATCTTACCTTGAGGTATTTACTTGTTGTTGTGGTAATGGCTCTGATTGTGTTCTTTCCAATTTTCTATGTAATGTCATGTTTCCAATATTTTCAATTAATGTACAAACCAGAGAAGTCATATTTGCATTTGGAGGTTGTGATATTGTCCGAGTTAATGCTCCATGTAGTCGATATTGGTCATTATCTTTATGATTTTGAATTTCTAGCTTTTGGCATATATTATTTGAACCGACTATTTCCTTAGTTGATGACAACTGATTTCCATTTACATCATCGTAATCATGTTTATCGTTCTTTATTATCTACAATATATATATATATAAATAGTATTAATTAAAATGATTGTGCTTAATTCGATAATTATGAATAAAAGCTGTTTGTTTTGATTTAAGTAATTAAGGCCACAATTCTCAATTTATCAGTATATTACTATTTTAAACATTCAAAAACAACTCAAAATCTGTGGAAAATTGGTCTATAGTGGATTAGAGGCTACCGTAAGGTCTTTAAGTCTGGTTTGATATGTTCAACTTTCTAATGTTTCAACTATTATGTTTCAACTTTCCAATTTATTAGTCAATAAGTTACCTTTTTTTATTATATTACGCCGTACACTGTGCCCAAACGCTCTTAAATCAACCGATTTTAATAATTTAAAAAGTGTTGTGCAGAGAGAACTTGATAGGACTTATTAAATCAGTAAAGTTGAGATTTTTTTCATAAAAAATGTTCAAATATTGTAAAAAATCCAAAAGTTATCCGATTTATTAAATTCATTTGTTTATGAAAAGCTTACATTGAGATCTAAATGTGCTTACTTGAGAAAATATCTTGTTTAGTTTTAAAGATATAGACTTGAATATGAATTTTTGTTTTCATTTCTGGAACTTATACGTAAATCTCCGTAATTTTTTTTTCTCAGTAACTTGTAATTTTCTCATATTTTTTTGATAGATAACATTACTGAAAATATTTTAAACGATAAAAAATATCCAAAATATATTTAACTATTCTGGCAACACTCGTCAAGAAAGGATTTTAATTTTTTTATTTTGACCTCCTGCAGAAAAGTTTTTAAAGTCCAAAGTCAAAATTTAAATAAGCAATTTGATGAATTATTTCTTCGTATTTTTAATCCTTACTTATTTTTTGCCTGGCGAAGTAGGGAGGACAGGATTTTATCTAAAAATACTTTTTTTAATTGACTTTAAAACCGTTATATCTCATTTTACAATATACATATTCTTAAAAACGTTTTGTACATGTACATAAAATTAGTATATATTTGGTAAAATTTTAACCATGACAAGGTTAATACTTATTTAGATATATTTAATCAAATTTAAAGTTTTTTTGTCATATTAATATAAAATTGCTATAAATTCTGAACGGCTCGACCAATCTTTATGAAATATGAATCGAAATGTTTGTCAGAACGTAAGTATATGTTATTAACTGTTTTGCATTGGAAATCTTTGTGCCAAAAATCGAATATTTCTTTCGGCGTGGAACAACGCGATAGTTAAAATTTCAACCAAAGTATAAGTTTTAGAATTAAAAATATGCACCGATGCACTGATTGAAAGCTGATTATCATACCTTTCCAAAATAGAATCACATCATACTTTTTCTTAGAAACATTTCGGAAAAAACTTTAAAAAATCTTTTTTTATTCTCGTATTTAAGTATGTTTCGTATATTTATGTGTTTCGTAAATAGTTATACATTTTAGCACCAAAGGGCGAAAAGACCCTAAATCCACATCTCTATAACATTTTAAAATATTTACTAACGTTTGCCATTTCATCAGGTATTGTTTTATTATTAAAAAATAGTATCGAAATTCCGGATCAGTTGTAAATACGAAACGTGAATTTGTGGAGAGGTTGATCGTCAGCATTGCCTCAGGCAATTCATCGCACCATGGAAAAGTTTGACTGTGAGTACACTATTTGGATATTAAGCAAACAAAACTACTGAAATTGGTGCGAAGTGAAGAAAACATAGCCGCCGTAGTCAGTGTCGAAGATAACCACGAAATGTCGATTCGGCGTGAGTCAACCAAGCTTATTTTAAAGTTGGAAAAACGATTATTAAATTATTATTATGTATATACTTATATGTATTTGATAAAAATGTATGATTTAAAATATTAAAAAAAATAATTTTATTAGTGACATGGATTTGTTTAATCTCTTTTTCTTACAAATTATTGCCTAAATATGTCAGTTCATTGTGCTATTAAATCTAATCAATGAATACGTTCATAAATTAAATATATACGATCATTGGACCAATGTATTAATTCATACAAATCAATGAACACATACATTGGCTCAATGTAAAAGTTCATTGAACTAATTCATTTTATCATAAAATTCAATGAATTAATTCGATGATTTCGTACATTAATTTAATGTAGTTGTTTATTGCTAAAACGTATTTTTTCATTAAATTCAATGAAGTACATTAATTCGATGAATTGAAACAATTCGTACATTAGGACATTGTATGCGTACATTGGGACAATGTATTTGTGTACATAAATCGAATGTATTCGAACATTGAGTCAATGTATGAGCTCTTTGCTTTAATGAATCATTTTTAGAGGAATGCACCCATAGATTGATCAAATTCATTGATACAATGTAATTATTCATATTTGCTATGTATTTTTTGTTTGAGTGTTGAAATTTGTTTCAAATTTAAAATAATTTTATAATAAATGAAATATTGTAAACTAACCCAAAAAAAAAATTATGAAAACGATACCATAATGTCGAGCAATCGTCAGTTCAGCAGTAAAGATATAGGTGATGCAAAAACGATAGAAAAACTATCGGTTTTCTTCCATTTCGAGTTATGCGATTCCACTCTGATTCTTGATCTGTGAGGCGATGAAGTGAAGATCTTTTTCACCGTTTCACAAAAAATCTGATTCTCGTTTGATGAAAAAATATAAAATGAAGAACCATTTTGAAAACACACTTTTATCATATTGTTACGAAAATTAAGTCTACGGAAAACTGTTCTACAAGTTCGTATCACTGGATTGTGTACAAATTTAAAAACACACTAATATTTGGTTTTAACTAGTATTATTTCAACCAGTATTAATTAACTTTATTTATTTAAATAACAAATTAATAACAATCACTTATTTCAACTGCTGTATTACTACAAATTTATCTATACAACGTTCGCTCACGAGATGCACTAGTTCACTATCAAATCACAACTGAAGTGCTGTACCTCAGATGCGGCTCCCTTATATACTGCATGCAAAAGTTCGACACGTTTCGACAAGCTTCGACTTGTTTCGAGAACCTTCTACTCGTTTCGTGAATGACGCATCTCATTCGCACTCATGTGTTTTAATGTGTAGATCTTCCCTCTCTTTCTCGCACATTGCTTAGTACGCTGAATGATCTTCCCTCTCTTTTTAACACATTGCTTAGTGCGCTGAATTGTCTTGCGTCTCATTTTTTATTGTTGATTGCTTGCACAGTGGGGCAAATTACCTCTTTTCGTAACACTGCCCTCCACCTAAATCTGTTCGTCCCGAACAGATGTTAATCCTCTCTCTCTCTCTATATGGCGCCAACCTTTCTAAATGTACTACTTTCAGTTTTCGTCTAACGCCTGCAGTATTCTGAATCCGATACACTACATAATTAATTCTTTTAATAATCTTATATGGTCCTTCCCAGTGTGTTTGTAGCTTAGGGGATAAGCCTTTCTTCCTTTGAATTTGTGCGCAAGTCGTATCTGGTCTTCATCTTATCACTGCAAATTGTGTACGCTGTCTTACAAATTGATGCACTTCGTTCATTTCTTCACTTTTTTTGGAAACATAATTGTGTATAGGAATTCCAGCTGAAGGACTCGCACCAAACTTTAAATCTGCAGGTAATCTTAAGTCTGTTCCAAAAACAATTTTAGATGGTGAAGCAACTGTGGTGTCATGAACCGCCGTTCGATATGCCATGAGAAACAGTGGTATGTGTTTATCCCAATCTTTTTGATTTTTATCAACCACTTTTCTGAAATACTCTTCCAAAGTCCGATTGAATCTTTCCACCATGCCGTCAGATTGCGGGTGCAGAGGCGTTGTTCGTGTTTTGTGTATGTTGAGGATTTTGCATACTTCCTTAAAAACTGCGGACTAAAAATTTCTTCCTTGATCTGAATGCAATTCCAACGGTATTCCAAAACGGCTTACCCAGTTGTTAACTAATGCATCCGCAACTGGCTTCTTGATTCGGCATGGGATACACTTCAGGCCACTTGCTGAAGTAGTCAATGACGACAAGGACATACTTATTACCCGCGTCACTGATTGGAAACGGTCCGGCTACATCCATGGCAATACGCTCGAATGGTGCTCCCACGTCGTACTGATGCATTCTGCTGCGACTTCTGACTGTTGGTCCTTTTGCTGGTACACATTGTGGACAACTGCGAATCCAATCGGCGACTGACTCTTGGCATCCAACCCAATAAAAACGTTTCTTTACTTTTTCGACCGTTTTATTTATACCTAAATGACCTCCACTAGATCCACCATGGTATTCCGCTAATATCTCTTTAACTTTTGACTTGGGAACAACGATCGAGCGGATCTGCCATCTTCGCTTTCCCAGGCGCGATATAAACAACCATTTTGCAGGTCTTTGCATTTCCTTGAACATCATGATTTTTCTGAGATCGGGATCACTCTTTTGATCAATTTGAATTTGGTCCGGAGTCCATTTTTCATCGGGTAAAACATTCAGCAAACGAATATCAATTAAGTTTTCTTTTCCTTCCGCTCTTAGACAATGTCTGCATTCATGTTTACAAGGACGCCGTGACAGAGCATCTGCATTTCCATGATTTCCTCCTTTACGATGTTCGATTGAGAAATCGTAGCTCTGTAATCGTTCTATCCAACGCGCAATTTGGCCTTCCGGATCTTTGAACTGAAGTAACCATCGTAGTGCTGCGTGATCGGTTCTCAAGTGAAACTGTTGTCCGTACAGATACTTATGGAAATTTTTCACACTTTCAATTACAGCAAGAAGCTCCCTCCTGGTGACACAGTAATTTCGCTCGGGCTTGGACAATGTTTTACTGTAGTATGCGATCACTTTTTCTTGCCCATTGATCACTTGAGAGAGAACTCCGCCTATTCTGTATCCACTTGCGTCCGTATCAAGTATAAATGTCTCACCTGGAATTGGATACGCAAGAATTGGAGCCGAGCACAGTAGATCTTTTAATTTCAAAAATGCCCTTGATCATCGCTCCATTGAAATGCGCGGTTCTTTCTTGTCAACTCATGAAGACTGTTAGCAACATTGGCAAAACCAGGAACAAATCGTCTGTAATATGTACATAGCCCCAAGAAACTTCGTAGGTCATGTAGATTTTGAGGTCTGGGCCACTCCTTGACTGAAACTATTTTATCCTCATCGGTATGCACTCCTTCCGTGGTAACTCGATGACCCAGATACTTGACTTCTTTCTTGAAAAGTGAGCATTTCTTTGGGCTAAGTTGTAGACCCACATTTTTCAATCGAAGGAATACTTCCTCTAAATTTCTTAGATGTTCGTTGAAATCCTTGCCCATAACAATTATGTCATCAAGGTATAATAGGCATGTTTTCCAGTGTAAACCTTTTAATACGTGCTCCATTAACCGCTCGAATATTGCTGGGGCATTGCATAGTCCAAACGGCATTACCAAAAATGGCCATAGTCCATCTCCAGTACTGAATGCGGTCTTGCCTCGATCTTTTTTATCGATTTCTACTTGCCAGTAACCTCTTTGCAAGTCCAACGTTGAAAACCACTTAGCATTAGATAGTGTATCCAAGGTGTCATCGATTCTGGGCAGTGGATAACTATCTTTCTTGTTGACATCATTAAGTTTTCGGTAATCAACGCAGAACAGAGTACTACCGTCCTTCTTTTTCACCAATACTACTGGTGAACTCCATGGACTCTCAGATGATTCCACCACGCCATTTGTGTGCATTTCTTCAACCAAATGTGATACTTCGTCTCTTTTCGCAAGTGGTACCCTTCTTGGGTTAGAATCACCAGTGTCTATTCGATGTTTTACAATGGCAGTTCTGCCGTCCTGTTGGCCCTTTTCAGCAAATATACACCGATATTTGTCAATTAGCTGTTGCACTTGATTTTTTTGTTTCGCAGCCATATCCTTCGTCCACTCATTTATAAACTTGTGAGTAGATTGTTTGTTTATTTGCGGTGTGACATAGTCCTTTGATGTATTTGACTCGCAATTTATAATCGCTGATGCCTCTTGACACTGGCCTACCACTGTTCCCTTTTTGATTAATTATGACGAGTTTTCTAAATTGAGAACTCTTATAGGTATAATTCTGCCTTTCTCCGCCTCAACAAGTGTTCTTCCTATGTTATTTTTATACAGCTCTTCGTTTACTTCAATAACCCACAACTTGCTTATCCCACAATCTCCATTTAATTTCGCCCAAACAATTGCTTCTGAATTAGGTTGTATTTTTCTATTTTTATAAGCAATGACTTGTTTCATTTTCGGGCTCTGGTCACAATCAATATTTAGTTGGATCTCCGTGTTGGCATAATTCAAAATTTTTCTTGTTAAATCAAGTGTGAAACCGTTCTTTATCATGAAGTCCATACCAAGTATTATTTCGTCTACTATTTCTGCCACAATAAAATCATGCTTAACTGCCGTAGTACCAATCGTTATTTTCTTGGTAATCTTTCCTCTGATAGGGGCCTCTTCACCTGTAGCTGTTCGTAATCTTATTCCAAGCGGCTCTACTTCATCCTTAACAAGGTTACTTCTTATAATTGAGTGTGAAACTCCTGTATCCAACGTTACCATATATGCTACACAATCAATAAGCCCCTTGACAGTTAAACTATTCGACTTTCGAGCAATTTGTGAAATGGAGATTCTGCGGCAATCGGTTATGGGAGTCAGATCGTGCCCCGCAGATCTGACTCGTTTTAGTTTAAAGATTGATTAAAATTTACGCTATTTTGGACATGATCCTGTCTTTCTTCATGTCTGGGTTCATCTGCAGATTGATTTATTGAGCGCTTGCGTTTTTTACGTTTTTTACTACTTGAAATAAATCATCTCCACATCAATTCTAAGCGCCTTTGGAGCCGATCGGCACATCGCATTTGCTGTGTCCTGTGTTAGAGCGATGGTAACCGTTTCCGTAAATGTTACCTTAGGCGCAATCACTGTTGCACGTTTTGTCTCTTGATCGCGTATGCCATCAACAAACGCTTCGATCTTGCACTTTTCTATGAAATCACTCGTTGAATCTGCATACGACAAATGCGCAAGCCTCTCGACGTCCGCTGCATACGCCTGCAAAGTTTCGCCATTTCGTTGCATTCTGCCCTTCAGCTCCATTCGGTATATCTGTTTCATGTGATCATTGCCATATTTTCGCTGCAGTGCAGCCATAACCGCTAAATAACTGTTTCGATCACTTTCTGGAACAGTCTGCAATACTTCGGCTGCGCCTCCTTTTACAGTCACGATAAGTGCGGCTACGCTGTCCTCATTATTCCATCGATTACTTACAGCCGTGGTCTCAAATTGCAGCTTGAAAATGTTGAACGCTGTGGTTCCATCGTAAATCGGCGATTTTAGCCTCGTACCACTAACAACATGCTGTGTAGGTCCATTTATCTGCAACACGTGTAAATCTTTTTTTATCCATTTTCTAATCTTTGAATTTTATCATCAACATCATTTATATGCGCTTCAAGTTCATTTACTTTGCTATTTAGTGTATTAGAAACTTCCAGAAGCTGCTTGAATGTTCTTGAAGCTGTTTAGAATTTTCCTGAAGTTTCTGTTCTATTTTGTTAGAATTTTCTACAAGTGCGTGCTTCATGTCTAATTTGAGCTGATTGGAATTTTCTAGAAGTTTCTGTTCCATTTTGTTGGAATTTTCTTGAAGTTTCTGTTCTATTCTAGTCGAATTTTCTTGGAGCTGTTGTTGTATTGCTCCGAGCAACTGGCTCATATCAAAACTTTGGGACTGCACTTTTTGCTCCGTGTCCACACTTTTCGAAGACGCTGTTGCAGCTTCCACTTCAAACTCGTGCTCTGCGAGGTCAATGCCTTGGTTCTCTAATTCTTCCTACTTTCTACTTTCGTACCTACAGTTGGAAGATTATGAATCGCCAGCTCCTTCTGTAGCTGGTCGACTTTAAGTTGTTCGAATTTAACCATTTTGTATCACAATCCCACTTCTGACACCAATGTTACGAAAATTAAGTCTACGGAAAACTGTTCTACAAGTTCGTATCACTGGATTGTGTACAAAATTAAAAACACACTAATATTTGGTTTTAACTAGTATTATTTCAACCAGTATTAATTAACTTTATTTATTTAAATAACAAATTAATAACAATCACTTATTTCAACTGCTGTATTACTACAATTTATCTTTACAACGTTCGCTCACGAGATGCACTAGTTCACTATCAAATCACAACTGAAGTGCTGTACCTCAGATGCGGCTCCCTTATATACTGCATGCATCAGTTCGACACGTTTCGACAAGCTTAGACTTGTTTCGAGAACCTTCTACTCGTTTCGTAAATGACGCATGCTATTGGCATCTCATTCGCACTCATGTGTTTTAATGTGTAGATCTTCCCTCTCTTTCTCGCACATTGCTTAGTACGCTGAATTGTCTTGCGTCTCATTTATTATTGTTGATTGCTTGCACAGTGGGGCAAATTACCACTTTTCGTAACAATATTCACCTTTTAAGTTGGAGAAAATCAAACAGCTTTTAACTTTGTTGGTTGATATTCAAATTTATTGGAATATGGATTTAAAAGAAACCGCTTAATATAATTTTAACAAAACGTAAACTTAATTTAGATAATAGAACAAATGTATAAGAATATTTAGATAAAATGAAAGCGGCATATGCATGTGAAAAGCTGTAGGATTTACACAATGTAAGCCCTAACCATAATATGCATGTGCTGCAAGCATCGCTCTTATAAAAATTGAACGAAAAGTTTGCTCAAGTTGAGGCAATTTCTTAAGCAGGCAATTTCTTATGAATAAATGAACAAAAAATGAAATCAAACAGATGTCATATATTTTTTGTTTTAAAATCATATTTTTAAATGTCAGTTTTATTATTTTTTCAATTTCAATAAAAAAAAGATTTCTAAATATAAAAATTATATGACACATTTTCCATACGCAATCTACGATTTGATTCGCCTTTTGCATAAGCTAGCTAAACCTAACGAAACCTGACGAAACTCTCTCATATTCATATTATGGGTTTCTACATGCAATTTGTATGTGTTCCCAAAGATCCATTTGCCGACTTCTGTTGGCATGTGCATGTATGGTTGGGGCTTTATGTTATGGCTTGGTAGAACTACAATTATAGTTCCTGTTTTTTTTTATATATATATATATATATATATATATATATATATATATATATATATATATATATATGTATAGATATATATATATATAGATATATATACATATATATATATATAGATATATATATATATATATATATATATATATATATATATATATATATATATATATATAGATATATATATATATATGTATAGATATATATATATATATATATATATATATATATATATATATATATATATATATATATATATATATATATATATATAGATATATATAGATATATATAGATATATATATATATAGATATATATATATATAAATATATATACAGATATACATATATTTCATTACTCAATGCAAATAGGTGCTTTCATTTTATTATGTATACTAAGGGTGTGTGTTGGTAATGCAGAGTGGGCTTTTCAATTTAGCAAATGTTCGAGCAGACTAAATTGAATGACAGCAAATGACATAAAATATTTGACACATGGAGATCGACTGAAAAGTCGTTCAATTTTGTTAAGTCTGCAATATAGTCGTATCTGCACAAACCCTAACTATTATTATTGGTTTAAGTTATTATTGGTTTAAGTTAAATAACATGCCCCCTTGATAGTATCGAACCCAATACCGTGTTTTGTACAACGTGGAGGTCGCTATTGCTCGGCATCATTATTTGGCGCATAATTTTTCGATACAAATCAGCACCAAAACATATATATATATATATATATATATATATATATATATATATATATATATATACATAGATATATATATATAGATATATATATATAGATATATATATAGATATATATATATAGATATATATATATAGATATATATATATAGATATATATATAGATATATATATATAGATATAGATATATATATATAGATATATATATATAGATATATATATATAGATATATATATATAGATATATATATATAGATATATATATATAGATATATATATATAGATATATATATATAGATATATATATATAGATATATATATATAGATATATATATATAGATATATATATATAGATATATATATATAGATATATATATATAGATATATATATATAGATATATATATATAGATATATATATATAGATATATATACAGATATATATATATTTCATTACTCAATGCAAATAGGTGCTTTCATTTTATTATGTATACTAAGGGTGTGTGTTGGTAATGCAGAGTGGACTTTTCAATTTAGCAAATGTTCGAGCAATTTTGTTAAGTCTGCAATATAGTCGTATCTGCTCAAACCCTAACTATTATTATTGGTTTAAGTTATTATTGGTTTAAGTTAAATAACATGCCCCCTTGATAGTATCCAACCCAATACCGTGTTTTGTACAACGTGGAGGTCGCTATTGCTCGGCATAATTATTTGGCGCATAATTTTTCGATACAAATCAGCACCCAAAACATATATATATATATATATATATATATATATATATATATATATATATATATATATATAGATATATATATATATATATAGAAATATATATATATCTGTATATATATCTATATATATATATCTATATATATATATCAATATATATATATATCTATATATATATATATATATATATATATATATATATATATATATATATATATATATATATATATATATATATATATATATATATATATATATATATATATATATATATAGATATATATATATATAGATATATATATATAGATATATATATATAGATATATATATATATAGATATATATAGATATATATATATAGATATAGATATATATATATAGATATATATATATAGATATATATATATAGATATATATATATAGATATATATATATAGATATATATATATAGATATATATATATATAGATATATATATATATAGATATATATATATATAGATATATATATATATAGATATATATATATATAGATATATATATATATAGATATATATATATATAGATATATATATATATAGATATATATACAGATATATATATATTTCATTACTCAATGCAAATAGGTGCTTTCATTTTATTATGTATACTAAGGGTGTGTGTTGGTAATGCAGAGTGGACTTTTCAATTTAGCAAATGTTCGAGCAGACTAAATTGAATGACAGCAAATGACATAAAATATTTGACACATGGAGATCGACTGAAAAGTCGTTCAATTTTGTTAAGTCTGCAATATAGTCGTATCTGCAATAACCCTAACTATTATTATTGGTTTAAGTTATTATTGGTTTAAGTTAAATAACATGCCCCCTTGATAGTATCCAACCCAATACCGTGTTTTGTACAACGTGGAGGTCGCTATTGCTCGGCATCATTATTTGGCGCATAATTTTTCGATACAAATCAGCACCCAAAACAATAGCAATTGAAGATCATTTGAAGAATTTTTGATCTGCAAGAACCAATTTATTTAAATTTCTTTAAAATGTTCATTAATGAATTTGGTTGGAGTTTGCATCCTGATACGAGTACACCACACAACAATATGAGAAAAAAAGTTTGCACAGGTAATTCCATTATTTTTGTAGTATTGGAAATGACTCGCAGAATTTGAATATATGAATTAAACAATTTTCTACGGATAGGTTTACGAGATTTCGGGCAATAGCTTTTGTACTGAGCTTTCAAAAAGGTGGTCTCATATATTTGGAAATGACTCGCAGAATTTGAATATATGAATTAAAAAATTTTCTACAGATAGGTTTACGAGATTTCGGGCAATACCTTTTGTACTGAGCTTTCAAAAAGGTGGTCACATATATTTGTAAATATTTCGCATTTAATAAAACCCATAAACGCAATTGTTATATCGACTGAAAGATATTTAAATATTTAATAAACATTACTTACAAGAGTTTGGAATTGGTTTACTGGTTTAAGAAAACTCTACAGAAGAACTCGAAAAATGTAAATTTTGTCGACCAAAATTTTATTAAAAAATGCATTTCAAAAATGGCGAAAAATTGAAATCGCAAGATGATGCACAGTTTGTAATATAGCAAAATTAGCCTGTACATTTTTAAAGAAAATGATGTACAAATAAAAGAAATCTATGGATACGTTTTGAGTACAGAAAAAATCATGTGAAAACATTACAATTGGGTATTAACTAAAAAAAATCGCATAATGTTTATACCCAATACCCATGGGTTACAAGTTATAAAATATATGTGAGGATATTTTAGCGCCTCTTAGTAGGCGTGACTGGTATGAAAAAGTATATATTTTCTTGGTCAACATCACTTTCCCAGTCGATTTAGATATGAGCGTTTGTCTGTCCGCCTATACACGATAACTTTAAAACTGCTATTCCGAAAGATGAGAAATTTATTTTCAATATATTTTAGTAGAATAGTAATTCAAAGTTCGAAAATAAGTCGATTTAGTCAACGTAATCTACTACATCCACTACGAAATATGGGCTTACTTTTTAGGACCACATATCTCGTTAAGTATTAAAGATAAAGTTATAAAATTAAAAATTAATTACATGCTATCATCTATCAATATTTGTAAATATATGTGACCACCTTTATGAAAGCTCGGGCATTCGCATGTATATTAATATTAACGCCGTTGGAGGCTCGGATTTTGACTGAGCACATTTTATCATTTCCCATCATTGTTGTTGGTATTCGTAGTTGTTGGGCCCGGTTTGATGCAATGCGAGTCACCGATCCACAAGAATCAATGAGCGCTCTAGCTTAATGCAGTATCCCCATAACTTCAAGTTGGATGATGGCTGTTGGAAAAAGGGTTGCAATAAGCTGTGACAATAAGGATGCAACCGTTGGTGGCTAGCTGTGGCGTTTTGTCGCACTGCTCTATAGAATTCTCAAACGCTCATTCATGACTATGCAAAAGCCAGGGATTGTAACCGTTATTTTTACTGTTATCCGTTTCATACCGTTTCATATGCAATACCGTTAACGACAAAATATCAAAAATCATAATCTGGCAATTGCCTATGAAAAATACACATCTTCGCCCGTGCTAAGTTATTGTAAATGCAACACTATATTGTTTTTAAAGTGTGGATACAATCACGCCAATTTTTCTCGTTTTAGTGTATATCTATGTAGCCATTTCTCCCGTCCACATTGAACGTAGTGCTTAGAAAAGTCAAAATGTATAGCATAGTAAACGCCCCTTGGCCCAATTCTGCCCACTTTTACAACAATGATCTTAATAGGTCAGAAGTAGAGCTGTAAATGTAATGACTACTAAACGATTACGATTCTTTAGTAGTCGTAATCTAAAGTTTTGATTACGATAAGAAATAATCAAAAAGTAATTTAATTATTTTTTATTATTTTCAGACTACTTTAAAATAATCTAAACTAAAAATTATTTTCACAAATTTTTAGATTATTTGAAAATAATAAAAAAAAGTAGTGAGATTACTTTTTATGATTTTTTAGAGTATTTTTTTAGGTATTTGAAAATAATCAAAAAAAGTAATCCGAATATTTTTTCATTATTTCTATTTTTAGTAGTGAGATTACTTTTTATGATTTTTTTAGATTATTTTTTGATTATTTGAAAATAATCAAATCCAATAGGCAAGATTTGGTCACATGGGAAATTTTGAAGTTAAGAAATTGTAATAGTTGTGATAATTGTGTGATATTGTGATTAAGTAAGAATTATGAAAGTCGGTTTAAGACGACTATAATATGAGAGACAATATGACATAATATGTGCGGTTACCATTTAAAGTGGTGCTATGCTTCCTTCTGGTGCTATGCTTCAAATAAAGTAGTCGGATTTTTGATTAATGATAAAATGATGAAGTTGAGTTTATGATAGATATAAAAGAAAAAGAAATCATATTGAGCTCATATTAAACGTAAGTTACGATATATAAAATTTAAGAATAATGAACTTGTGACATGATTTCCCATAATTATCATCCCAAGGCAAAATATTCGGAAAATGTAATGGCAGAATATCGACATATTTCTGACAAAAGCGCAGTTTACTGGCAGATTTTACACAGGGCATAGCATGTAGTTTGTATATCAAAAATGCCAGCTTTCCTCACCCAGAGAATCGGCATGTTCAAAAATTTGTACAAGCCACGACAGATTTATTAAATGTTTTTGGAAAACATATTTTATGAATTCATTTTCGGAAATTCATGAATGTCTATCTGGCAAATTCAATACTTCTTTACACTCAAAATTTTAAGTAAAACAAATTAAATCTTTAGTGATTTTATATTTTGCAATTTACTTCTTAAAATTTTTGTGATTTAAAACGCAAACAATTGAAAGTCTTTGACAATTGAAACATTTTTGTTTTTCGGAATTTTTGTATCAGCCACAACCGTCGACAATTATTGAAACAGCTCTGCTCATAAGTCAAGGCTGTCGGAGATTTATGACAACGCGAGCTACTTTTGAGCAATTTTGCATGCACTTGAGTTGAGCGAGCTTTTGTAAGCCTGCTACAAAAGCAAATGCGTCAAAAAATAATGAATTTTGAAAAAAATCCGGCGGAATTTGGTCTACAAAATGGAATTGCTTTAGGCTTTAAGTGCGCAGATTGTACTCGAAAGATGCGCATCGTGCTGTCGGAAATATTCGACAATTTTCCATAACATGTTGTAAATTTCAATCCCAGGAATTTTTATTTTTCCATTTTACCATTAAAATGTAATATTTGAGTTGAAGCCTTTTATACACCATTGGATTTAGCATACAGAAAAAGTACGAACTTTTCCATTTTTATACACTAAGAAAACAAAGATGATTGCCAGAAATATCACAGCCCTAAATATCAAGTTATTTAGATCGTCTTTGAGACAACCATCTCTCAAATATCCGTCAAATATGATAAATATTGCTAGCAACAATTTTTCTAATATACGATTATTTTTAGCAAACATCAATTAAACATCTTACAAAAAGGAAGACAGTTGATGAATATTTGGAAAAGGTACTCCATTAGAATTCGCGGAGTAATTTTTATTGAATTAAAATAAAATGAATCAAATGTATTTGAATTTATTCTAGAATTAAAACAGTATCTTGGTTATACATCGCCATCGTCTTTATAAATCCTTTGAAGGTAAAATTGTACAACGACTACAGACATCTTCGCGGAAGATCCAAGTCCGCCCGGCGATGCTATCATCAAAGTAAACTCTGAAAAATATGAGAAATAATTTTTCATCACGTGTTGATAATTTCAATACCATGGAATTTTATTTTCACTTTTACCATAAAAATGTAATATTTGAGTTGGCACTTTTTTAAACCATTGGATTCACTTAATTGTTGTGGATAAATCGAGCGTAAGGAAAAAGTACGACATTTTTCTTTTTTTATAGTAGTAAACTGTCAAAATACCTCAAAAGTTTTGCTGCAAATGTCAACTGTAAATATCTCAATTTTCATTGCTGTTGTGGCAAACATCTCGTAACTATCTGCATATAAGTCATATTTAAAAAATATTAATAGTTTTGCTGCCACTTCATTGAAACTTATGGGATATTGAATATTTGCTACAAGGCGTAAATATAAACAGATACTTGTAGGAAGACTTTCATAAACATCTTGTTTTCTCAGTGCAATAGCCAAATATCAAAATAAGGCAATAGTTTTGCTGCAAATGTCCCGCAATTCAGGATGTTTACAGTGAATCAACTGTAAATATCACAATTTTCATTACAGTTGTGGTAAACAATGATGGACGCCGCACAGTCTACCTTTAGTTTTCTATGGTCTACCTTTAAAAATATGTTGTTTTGGACCCAGAAATGCATTATATTCAATGTAATGTGACCTTCCAAAAAAACTTGGTTGATTCGTGATGGCTTTGACCTTCATTTTTTAACATTTTAAGAAGGAAATTTTGACATCTGAGCAATGCTTTTCCCGACCCATATTTCTAAAGTAAAGTATTTTTTATATCTTTACAGAGATTACAAAATTATTACTTTCAAATTATTTTTCTTTGAAAATATATAAACTTTTAATTATTTATAATGTGAACCTATTTTTTTTTAAACTTTCGATACTGACTTTTTATGTTTAAGGCGTTGTACCAAACTCAGTTTATTTTTGAGGTGTTCGCAATTTATATTTGTTGAAATAGGATACATTGACAATAATTTATTACAAGTGATTGCCACATTCGTAAACTAAAAAATTGTCAAAAAAAAAATCAAAATAAGTGGACCAGGTTAGAGACACTATTATTTTGTCCGTAACTGTATGGTTCGTCGCACATTGAGTACACATCGTGACCCATATTTTCAGCGTAATTTGAGTTAAACTTGCATAAAAACTATTATTATATTATTGTTTTTACTAGGCAGACACTTGCACTTCTAATATTATTCTTTCACTTGCACTTTGGTTATGATATTATAACATATGTAATATCACAAGAATATTTTAATCATCTCTTTATACCTTTTTTTACTTTATTTCTTCTTAAATTCAACTGAACTCTTTTGTTATCGATATTTATTTAATTTTGGCAAATTTATTTGACATAAAATATCATTTGTAAAAACACACCACGAAGTTCACCTCAATGTTATCACATTTAAAATAACCATCGCATTATTTAGGTTTGTGAAGTGATCAAATAAAATTAATATGAAAACATTTGTATCACTTCACCGCTTCACAGATCGAGAATCGACCCTCAGATCTGTATCAATATCGAACTCCAAATCATACTATAACTGAAAATATATTTCAAAGCGACATATCGCATTTTTTTCGAAACGATTTTTGCACTCAGTAACACTCCTATTAATACTTTTTATATATTTCAAAAGTTCTTTTTGGTGGATGAGTTTGTTAAGTACCGCTAATCACTGTTAATACCAGATCGGGGCTGTTTGTGAAATATCCAATTAACCCGTAATTCTCTGAGCTTAAAATAAGAACAACAGATGGAAATAAAATTATTAAGTATACATAGATAAAATATGTGTAATAAAAAAAAAATAGTTTAAGTTTATAATTATATTGTTACGAAAATTTAGTCTATGAAGTTCGTATCTCTAGATTGTGTACAAAATAAAAACACGCTTATGTTTGGTTTAAATAGTAACAAATAATTTTATTAATTTGCACTAAATTTTTCTTTTTTTCCATTAATAGGATTTGTAAACATAATTAAAGTGTTTTTTACATTCAAACATGTATATGTTTGCAAGAACGCCGAAAATTATTCATTCTGAACATAAATATGGTTGAACGAAAACAAAAATATGTTTGGCTTATTATAATAATGTTTTTCAATGCAATAATACTTTTGTTTCCATAAAGCTCCAAAGATATATGTAATGCCTGCAAAATTATGTTTGGGAGAGCCCGTTTTTTGCTGGGTGTATGCATGTCATATCGGTCTAAACTTACAATTAAGTACGTTTTGGCTTGCGATATTAGACCGAAATCTGATTCGATATCGTACGAATTTTCCGACATATCGTATCGTCGTCGCATCAATATCAAAACGAATGGTGGACTGTGTGATACAAACATTTTTTTTAGCTTTTCGGTACAAACAATATTTAAAAATATTGATTTTTTTTTTGTTTTAAATACTTTATATAAATAAAATATAAAATATACAATATAAATTGCAAAGACAATGACCACTGACTACGTGTTCGAATTAAAACGAGGTTTGAAGCATTTCACGGTCACGAGATATTTCAATATGGACAACCAAAAAAAGTTATTTTAGTTTAATTTTTTTAATTCTCTGGAGATAATCCAAAAAAAAAAAATTAAAATGGCCAATTTATATCTTGTTTCACCTTAATCTTAAACTCAGGTAGATTTGGTTTGCAATTTGTCTAATACAAAAAATTTTACTAACAGAATGTGAAACTGATTACTATTCCGGTATGTGCAAAACAAGACTCTTGGTTAAAAACTGGTCGATATTTTATTAACACAAGACAACATTTTTGTTTCTTGTTAAATTAAATTTTCTATTTTGCGCCATTATTTGATAATGAAGCTGATTCCAAAAATGGGTTTGCTTTTTTTCTCTCCTTTTATTTTAATTATATATCTCCTTTTATTTTTAATATTCGAACACAAAAAAAGCCATTTATTTAAATAAAATGTTCAACATATAATACTACAACAGCCACGTCCAAACAATATTATAAATTTAAATTTAATAATGAGTAGCTGTAGGGTGTCGCATTTTTTTATTTTTTCATGTCAAACTTTCAGTTCAGTCGCACAGAAGCATTCGTTGACGACGGATGTGTATTACATATTTAAATGTGTATTACATATTTAAAGTCTGACGATTCAAATATATATATGTAGATTACGCAGTGCAATTTTCCCTATCATATTTCCCCATTATGCTGACATCAGGTGCTAAGGATTTCGTCCGATTTTGCACCTAACATCACTACATTACAACAGTATGAAATTGTATATCTCTGCGTGCATTTCCTTCCATTTAAATCAAATATTTCATAAACAAATTTTAAAACATATTCCGAAAATATAAGTAATATAAAGTTTAAAACATTTTTTCGAAATTTTGACAGCAAAAATTTCATCCAATTTTGCACATAGCATCACTACATTACAACAGTATGAAATTGTATATCTCTGTGTGCATTTCCCTCCATTTTAATCAAATATTTCATAAACAAATTTAAAAACATATTCCGAAAATTTAAGTAATATAAAGTTTAAAACATTTTTTCGAAATTTTGACAGCAAAAACTTTGCGAACTAATTTAAATTTGAATTAAAATGTTTTTTAAGTGAGCTTAGAAAATTGTGATAAATTACTCTCTCGACACATTTTTTTGGTAACAGAAATTTCTTTTTGATTTTTTGCAAAAACTAATTTTTGGACACAGATTTTTTTTGCCAATTATCCGTAGGGCAAGGTTCATATTTTATTTTGTGATAAATTTTGCATCTGTAATTTTCATTTCTGTGGAAAATTCTTGTAGAACAGTGGTATTAAGGGGATTCATATCAATGGCGTAAATTTCTAATCTCGTAAAAAAATAAATTTAAGCGTAATTTGATTTGAACGCAATAAGCAATATTTTCGTGTAATTTTTTTTTCAAAATTTGATGCACTTTAATTTTCACTTAAATCCATTAAAATCGGTCTACAACACAATTTAATTAACACAAATTTGCTCGAAAAGATAGAATGAAAATATATTCAAGGGTTTTCCACCGACAAATTTTGTGTACATTTCTACTTATTACGATATTTCCACTATTTGCGAGTTTTACGCGGTTGATATGAATCCCCTTATTAAATTTTGGAAAAATAAAGTACAAATGTCCTGGCTATCAAAAATCTTTAGGGGCAACAATTTTTTAATGATTGAATTTTGTTTTTAATGTAATACCTTGTTTTTTAATTATAAATATGATCTGAACTTGTTTGTAGTAGTGCAAAAATTATGGTGTAATCAATGTAGTGAACAATAATCCAATAAAATATCCCTGAAGGAGTTGGAAAAAAGCCAACGAAACGTCGGAGGAAAACAATGGCGTAAAAGTTTTTTTACTTGCATACAACCCCATACAGACCAAAACAGCCTATTCATATAATTTAAAAAATATTAAAAATTGGTCAAATTTATATAGTTCACAAATATTTATTTAAAAAAAAAATTAATCAGAGTTCGGAAAGTCACATAAATGAATACTCATAATGACTCACTCATGCATAATCCGCATAATGAGAAAGCACACATTTAATTTTACTACACACGACATGAGTGAGTAAGAGAAAAAATCCGACTTACTTTCTACTCATAAATGGTTAATCATCGGATACTAAATACTTTACTAGTCATAAGCCTTGTCTTCAACTCATTTATTTTTCTCCTCACGAAGGAGTAGTATTACGCATTTTTCATACTCATAAAAGAAGATTTAAGTTTTAAACAACGTTCTGCTTTGTCTTTGTTTCTATTATTCTTGCCTCTAGCTGTTATCATGCGATATATACAGGGTGCCACGAAAAATTCATTGTGCCTTTATTGTTGATTATGTATACGTACATGTATATTATATGTGCATAATATTTAAAAAATTAGTCATAATATCCAGCAAAGAATAATAAAATCATAAAGATTTGGCATTTGTTATGTATGATTATAGCAGGAACAAATTTTTGGATTTTAAATTCGCTTTTATTTGTTATAATACTTGACCACATTAGTAATTTAAAACGCGAGATATTTGCAAAACATTTTTTTACCACCTTATTGAATAATACCGGAATCGTTATTAAAAATGTGTGGAACCGGAACCTATATATTTTTTCTGGTTGGAATCGCAAGCGCCATTTTAAAAATCTCAGAACCAGAACCGGAACAGACATATAAGAATTTAAATTACTAATATTGGTTAAAAACTTATTAATTTATCAAAAAAAACATTATTTTTGTAGGTACGTTATTTTCCAAAATTTAATAATTTTTAATATAGGATATTAATTTATTTTCCGATTTGTCATTTTAAATATTATACATGGCGTTGCACAAATGGCATAACAATAATTTTTTTAGCATGTAATATTAACGCAATATCAGCGTATGTATAGCAGTTAAAGTCGTATAGCAGTTAAAGTTTAACAATTCAGTGAACTGCAATATCTGCAAACAAAAATATGCTTTTATACTTGAAATGTTCGAAATTGTCGAACTTGCACTTTATTTTTCGTATGAGTTACCACATGTTTTCCATGCATCACCATTGATTTTTTCATTACCTTATTGTAATTATCCTTAATATATATGTCCGAAAATGAGCTGTTTTAAAAAATTATTCAAAAATCAATCAGACTCAGACTTATAAATGGTATTCTATTGAATAGATCCTTTAAACGAATTTAAAAATTATTCCAATGAACTTTTCAAAACTTGTCCCACAATACCCCATAATAATAAAAAAACAAATTTTAGACCATAGACCGTTTTTTGTAAACAATGTTTCTCAAAAACAACAAGTGAATTTTTGTACAACGAATAATTTTTATTTTGGGAACTCCAAATTTAATTAAATGACATTTAAACATGCTTTTATATAAAAATAAAATATGTTTTTCTGTTTCTTTTTACACCTTTTTAAAAACCGTTTTAAACCGGTCGGTGGTTTAAAATATCGGTTTATTTCTGATTTTCGTGTAACGGTTTCGGTTACGGTTTCGGTTTTAACGGTTTTAAACGGATATTCGGTTACGGTTTCAATCCTTGCTTTAAATAAATGTTATTTATAAACACAATAGAAACTAACTCTAACAAAAGTCGACTTCAAATTAAATTATATTAAACACAGCCAACATTTTCAAATAAAATCTATACGCATTTTATATTTTGTGATGACATATAATAATAAATTATTAAAAATTCAACTGTCAAAAAATTTTCAAAATTGTTTAAAATTATTTCCATTTGAGAAAGAAGGCATTAAATCGACAATCAGTGGTATGTATCAATATATTTTGATTTGTAAATTTACATTAATTGTAAATTGCAAGTATCGTGGTTTAAGTATGGAATATTATTGATAAACTTTAAATAATTAAAATAAGCTTTTGCTTTTTTTTTAAATATAGAGCTTTTTGATGTTTATAAATAAGAAAAAGCTGACTTTTATTTAACGATATAATTAAATGTTTTTAGAGTCGTCTTTAAGTGACTACGAATTTGCGCCATTGTTTCTTATTCATAAAATTTTAAATTTACTGTAAAGTTTTGAATTTTTCTTGGCTATATATCACCGGCATATATAAAAAATATATGGTAGCGCTTAGTTTTGTACGTCTTACATCGAAAAGAATATTACATTATTGTTTTTGGTTCGACTATTAAAAATATAAGAAGAGAAAAATAATTAAACTTAAAATTCTCATAAACTGGACACTATTTAATAAAGCCATTTTCGGAATCAGCTCCAGTATCAAAAAAAAGCGCAATCAGAATAAAACAAGAAACAAAAAGGTGGACTTTTATTTAAAAAAAAACGACAAGTTTTAAACCAAGACTCTTGCTTGGCACAAACTGGAATTGGAATCATTTTAACATTTTTTTTTTTTTTAGTAAGTAAAACATTTTGTATTAGAGATATTCCACACCAAATGTACCAATGTTCAAGACTCACCTTCACTAGAGATACAGTGGTACAAAGATTTAAAAAATTAATCAATACTCACTTCTGGTGGTTGTAGAAAAAACACTTGACCGTAGAATGCTGTAAACCTCGTTTTAAGGATAATAAAACAAACATCTTCATAACTCCTAAATGCGAACATCTAATCAATGGTCATTGTCCTTGCAATTTAAATGAATTGTTTATAAAAAGGAAACCTTTTCAAATTTATATACGGTATTTTAAAAAATAAGACAATTTTAAAAAACAATATGTTTAAGTATTGTTTGAACCGAAAATCTAAAAAATTTGAATACCAGTCTGCCATGAGATTTATGCCTCAAAGTTTTCTCGAACTAACTTGGATAACAAAAATGCAATCTTGTTGCTAATCTTAAAAATTTCGTAATTTTCGTGGAGTCAAATTTTATGTTAGGATATTTAAACAATTTCCACATCGATATCGCAATGTTTTTCAAATAAATCTCGATATATTTGAACTATTTGATGTAATATGAATCCAAAATTGTTTTTATAATCGTTTCGAAAAATAAAAACTGCGATATATCGCTTTGAACTATTTTTGCAGTTTTAGTACGATTTGTCCTTCGATATTGGTGCAAGATATAATTGGATATCATACGATTTTGCCGTACGTTATCGTTCGATTTTTGGTAGGATCAAAGAAATTCGGACACTTTTTCGATATATTTCAAACAGACAAAAATCGAACCATTTCTTGCAAAAAATAAAAACGCCGTAGGTGAAAAGTAATTTGGAAAATTTTATAATTTCAACATTATATTTTATTTTACAACCGAAGATCCATATGTAAAAAACGTACACAAATGCGGCCCAGTTCATGAATTGCCAATGCGACCCGTGATGCCAAATGAGTTTGACATGCATGCCCTACACCTTTGGTGGGGATATTAATGTGGGATATTTAATTGTATACCTTAATTTAAATTCTTAATTATGCTGAACCCCCCACCCTTGGTATATTATTCACATATCAGAAATTGACGTCTTATATCCCCTTAATTTAAAAAATTGATATAAAAGTATAAAAAAAACTATATTTAAAATTTTGTAAGGCTAATATTTCATAGATTTGATTTTAATAATTTACGGCTAAAATTTTCACCCGGAAAATAATGTAAAAAATATGTAAATATAATAGTTTTGCTGCAACTTTATTGAAACTTATGGGATGTTTGAATATTTGCTAGAAGGCAAATCCATTGAAGTGACTAAATAAATGAATTCTGATAATCAAAATGCAATTCCCATATTCTGCTAAGTGCATTCCCTTACATTCCTATACAAAATGCAAATCGATTTTTTTCGATTTTCCTTGCGGTTTTTCTGAATTTCCAGTAATGAGACGAAAAAAAAAACATTTTTTTAGACCTATGCGTTGGGGAACCTGCGCACGGCAGCGGAAACGTTGCCGTCAGCAAAAACTTCGATGGGCTCTTAAGCCATTGGAATACACAACACATTCATAAATAACAGTGTTACTAAAGAGCACCTTTTTTCTTATGAATGTCTTATATGTTTCTCTTTTTTTAGTTTTTTCGACTTTGGCCACATTTTTTTTTAATTTTTCTCATTAAAGACAAATTATATGTATATATATATTTCTAAAGAATTTTTTTTTGAGTTAAATAAAGTTTCATTTATAAGAATCGATGGAAATTTGTAAAATTTATTAAACTTTTAACAAAATTCGAAATTTATACTATTTTGCATGGTTGAAATATATACAGGTTAAGTCATCTTTCAAAATACAGTCGCCATTTACTTTTTTTTGAAAACTGTTTGAAAGATTCAACATTTGTTGAATCAATGCTTTGTTTACAATTTCATATAAAAACAATCAATATTTAAAATTTTAAATTAAATAAATTTCAACATTTTTCCAATTTTCAAGAATTTTTAGAATCAAAAAGAAACCACATTGATTGGTAAAAGTGATAAAAGTGAATGTGTGGAGTGAAATTTTAATAAAATCTCCAATTTGCAATGCAAAAAACTATAACCTGAAAATAAAGTTTAAAATGACAATTAATTTTTATATTTTTAAAATTTTCTTCTTGACATTCTCAGCACTCTGTATGTCAATTAAACGTCTAGATGGTTTAACCTGTATATACTTCAACCATGCTATTTTGAATACTTTTTTGAATCAATTAAAATAAAAGGTTTGTCAATCGATTTTCGATACATTTTACGTTTTGCACTTCAAGCGCTGTCAGGTTATCTTGCTCTTGGTCGCTCCACCGGAGATTCGGACGGTCCTACGTTGACGACTCTCCTACGTTGATCACCATTAGGTATGGAATTGAACAATTTTTGCGCATTCATCCATACACTCGACAAGTCCAAGCAAACGTAGGATCTTAATGTCGGCGTAGAGCTCATACATCGTTCCATCTGATTCTGTACTAGGTTTCAACGCATATCGGCCAATATATTTCTTTTTATCGAATGCACTTTAAGTTCACTTATAGGTGTTGGCAATCGTGCATGCCTCAGCGCCATAGATGAAGACTGACATGATGAATGCCTTATAGGGCGTTATTTTTGTATATCGAGAGAGGGGTCTACTGAACCCAAAGTAGCACCTGTTGCAAGAGTTATTCTGCGGCTAATCCTCTTGTTGATACTGGTTCCTAAGCATACGAAGTCCTTCACCACTTCGAAGTTGTGTGTGTCGATAGTGATGTACTGTCCAAGATGCCGTGACTCTTTATTTGTTGATACCAGGGCCTTCATCTCGTACTCGTTACCCATAAGACCCATTCGACGTGATTCCTTCTCTAAACTGGAGACTGCTGCACTGACTGTTCGTGTGTCCTATCATCAGCATACCCGAGCATTTCGCAGGTATACCGAACTCAGACATGGTGACTTATAGGCTAATTCTTATCAAACTGATGCTTTGTAGTCGACGAGAAGGTGATGGGTGTTGGTCTTTTCCAGGATTTGGCGTAATCTGGTCTAGGGTGGGCTTTCCAGGTCTGAACTCGCACTGATAAGTTCCAATCAGTCTGTTGACGATGGGCTTCAGACTTTCACATAATACGATTGATAGAACTGTATACACGATATTGAAGAGTCTTATCCCATGGTAGTTGCCGCATATTGTGAGATCCTCCTTCTTAACGATTGGGCAGAGTATATTGAGGTTTCATTTACTTGGCATGCTTTATACTGATCATACTCTGCTGATGAGCTCATCGGCTCCGGTCTTTTCTATCGGCGGAGTTATAGTCGCCATCGTGTGTCCACTGCGCGCATAATAGATAGGGGGAGTGCAGGTGTTAGAGTCAGGTTGCATAGGCTTGTTCGATATGTTACTAAAGGAATTCTATTCGATTCAAATTTTTATTCTCAACTACTGTTATTCAAATAAAGTCGAAAAACTTTAACAATTTTCATGCGTTTTATAAAAGTTAAAGACTGTTTTACTTAAAATAAAAAATATATACAAACATATGCACTTTCAAAAATTATAAAAAAAAAAAAAAAAAACGAGTTGGGAAAGTTAGATCACATGGGTAAGTTCGGTCACATGGGGCGGACTTTTATAGTCGGTCGGGCCCGACCATGGAATACCCTACACTCTTGGTGAAGATATTAGTGGTATAATTTGGTGGGATAATTTTTAATAATTTACGACTAAAATTTCCACTACAAAAAATCGGTAAAAAAATGAAAAAAATAAAATTTGGGCGGATCACGCCCATTTTAGGAACATATATTTTTAAGCCAATTCTAACAATATGTCTTAAATTGTATAAATATATATGTAATACTTTTCGAATTATTCGTTCCTAAATAGTAATATATAAGAGAGTTGTATGGGAGGTGGCGTGTCCGTTGACCGATTTTGCTCAAATCCAAACTCCGAACCATTTTTTGCTAAAACGTATTGAAACCAAATTTCATTGCATTCTGACTATTATTTTTCAAGTTATCTTGTATCCGGTCAGACAGCAAGACAGATAGACGGACAGACAGACGGACATGGCTAAACGGACTGGAGTAGTGATGCTGATCAAGAATATATATACTTTTCCATAACGGACACGCCTTCTAAGGGGCGTTACAATATCTGCACAAACTTAATATACCCTGTACCTCATAGGTGTAGGGTATAAAAATTAGATATTCTAAGGAAAATTACTACCAATATTTGAAGCACTTATTTTAAATATTATATGCCTAGAAAGCTTCACAATTTTTCTTTCTAAAACTGTTTAACCAATAAAAATTGGTTAAAAAAAAAACTGAGTTACGCCATCATAAATACTCAAACCTATCCGAAAACGGGTTTTTTCCGAATAACTCCGAATATTAAAGATGTTTCCAAAAATTTTAGGACTGTATCACCGTTAAGCTTAAAAAAATAGGGAGTGATTGGGTACAAAGGCGGAATTATAGTGTTTTACTGAACATTTTTTTTTTTTGAAAAAGAAAAGGATATAAATTAATGTGTGGGAAAGCAAGATAAACAATCTTTGAATTTGATTCAACATATCTAAAAATACCCAGCAGGAAATGACATCATTAACGACAAGGTCATCAATGATGAATCGAGGACATTGGAAAATTTGTCATTTGGACTGAGGCAGATATATATATATATATATATATATATATATATATATATATATATATATATATATATATATATATATATATATATATATATATATATATATATATATATATATATATATATATATATATTTAAACTTGACATTTATTTATTTTAAATTCAGAATAATTTTTGTTTATTTTTAATGTACGTAATGTTTACAGATAAAATATAAAATGTAATAAAACAATTTTGCAATCACAAAAAAAAATAAAAAAATAAATTTTCCTAAAAGTGTTTAAGTTGGACTTAGGCACGTTTGATTTTTATCTACACAATTAACGAAATATTTTTTCATAAATTTAAATTAAAGGACTCATTGTAAATATAACTCATCATTCGTGATTTTTAACTTAGTTCCGAGTTTTTATTTTACGATACATTCATATATGTTGCAATTTGATATTCGTAAAGTAAAATGAAGCAAAAAAAAAATATTAATTTATTCGTTATTCAAACTAAAATTTGTACTATACTGTTTTCTACTAAGATAAATTGAGTCATAATCCTCAAGAGTATACTTGAACATAAATTCTTCTTAAAAGTTGTCACTTTCTGAGAATATCAATTTAATGTGTATTTTCTCTGCTCATGCAACGAAATTTCGAAATATAAAAAATTAGTTTTCTTAAATTTTCTACTTTTCCAGTAAAATTATATAATTGAGAATCGAGACATTATAAATATCTACTCACTACACCATTTTCAAGCCGTTTAAAAGTAAATTTGCGTAACCATACAGGTCTTTCTCCAAAATGTAACCACAAGACTCAAAAAAATATAATAATACAAAACATATTACTCGACTCAACAAAATGTATCCGAAAAGTATAATGATTACGTGCCACAATGCTGTAACTTATTATGCAACTTCCCAATTATGTATGGAGCTCAAGTTCAAACCAACACTTACACGTCTGTTTTTATTAAACCGAACATAAACATTTAGAAGCGAATCAAAAAAAACACGTTTGTGTCGTACATTCACAACATGTATAATATATGTAAACATGGATATGTTTAATATGTTAATATGTATGTATATAGACGATACACCACGTTCAAGTTGTATTTCTTTTTCATATGGAGAGAATTTCCCTTTCATTTGAAAAGAAAACAAGTTATTTCTGAACAAAAAAACTTTTACTACTTCTCTTACGTTTTTATATTTCCTGAATTGGTAGATAGACAAATATCAAATATAATTTTTGCACAATTTTTCGCAACAATAAAATATTCGTGTTATTGAATATTTGACCGTAATCAAAAAGTAATACGAAATTAATATATATACTTAACATTACTGGTTAATTATTTGGTTAGGTCTTTTGGGAAATTTTTATAGTTGGTGTTAGAAAGAATTATAAATGTTACAGTGTGACTAAGCCGACTATAAATACCCTACACATATTTTATAATGTGAAAGAATTTTCTGTCAGTTGAGTATCCATATGTACGGGAAAAACATTATTTATATATACTTGAGCATACAGGATATCCGTACGCCTAAAAATATTTTACATACAAAAAATAACTTCAAATTTCAAAACAATTTTTTAAATAATTTCAGTAGTGTCAACTATGCACATGTTGTCATAAGCGTCGATAGAAAAACTATTACCATACCAAAATAATTATGAATTATTGAAAATATTTGGCCGCACATATTATATTTTGTATAATATTTGTCAAAATTTGACAAATTATTTCAAAAGTTTTAATTAGTCATAAGTTTTGTCGTATCAAATAATATATGTGTAGCAAGTTTCAACCCGATCGGATATTAGAAAGTGTGTTCAAACTTAATATATTCGATCCCGACATACTAACAAAAAAGTGAAGTTAAATAAAGTCTTGTAAAAAGGTTATTACGTATGCGAATGAAGATTACTAAATTAAGATAATGAAATTTATGACCAAGTTAAAGTAGCACAGAAAGTGTATTCATACTTAAACATATGTTTGTGTTCATATTAAATACCAGTTTTTGTCATGTCCAGTAAACATTAAGTAATCTGAAAACAAGTCATTCATTTGGTAACAAATCACGACCATTTGGCATTTAAGCAAACAGTGAGAGCCGATTAAATAAACTAAATTTACATAATTTCTCACTGAATGAGGTCTAGGGCGATTAAACCATTATCGTATTTCGAATTGTCAATCTGTGTGTGTGTTTCATTTAACATTTATTTTGTTATGCAATATGATTATGATCAAAATATATGTTAACCATATTTTTACTAGTTTCGTTGGCTCAGTACAGAAAAACTATAGACCAAAGCTTTTTCCAGTCTTGCACCAAGGACGCATATCTCTAGGCCAGGTCTGCTGCCCATAACTGGCTAAATACTGGGTAAGCCTTGGAATGATAAGAAGGGCGCAAGACTGGCGCTAAGTATTCGGCCAAGACTGGTAAAAATTCCGGATCAAATCTGGGCTAGGACAGTCAACATCCAACTCACTAACCATCTGAGCCACCTACGCTAGCTTCAAATTGATTACTTAAATTGCCCATTAAGAAAAAAGCATTTTGCTACAATCACTCAACGTATTAAAACTTAAAACTCACATTTGGTAAAAGTTGTTATCGATTGACAATGGTATGTCTGCTACAAAAAAATCTTGCATACTCCATAAAGAAGGCGCATCAATGGATAATTTCATAACTAATCACATGTGACTTACATGTTACCTGTATTACGCTGGCAACTCAATGTAGAAGCATCAATACTTTGACCGTCCAAGATCGGCCCAGTCGTCGATGAAGACTTATATATCGATACTTAAAAACCCAATGTTAGCTATGTCTGGGGCAAACAACGGTCATCCAAGTCTTGGCAGATCATGGTTGGGCGGGCCAATCATAACCAGTTTGTGGGAAAATACTATTTCTTAAAAAACAATTTTGTAAATATTATTTTATTTTTAATCTTATGATTTTTAAATTAATTTTTTTTTAATAAATTGTTATTTTTATAAAATAGTTGTTTCATGAGTAACCCTTCACAGAACTTCTGCTTGAATATCCGGATATCTACAGGATATCGAATATTCTTAAACGTCTTCCGGAGCACACTTTTTATCATCATATCATGCAAAATGTCGTCATTTAGATGCTGAGAAATTAGAAATGGCAAAAGAAGACTTCGAATACATGTTGGAAGTAGGGAATATACGACCATGTAAATTACAATGGTCCAGAGCTTTGCACATGGTTCAAAAAAAGATAAACGAATTGAGTTCTGCAATAAGGTAACCGTTAACGACTGCAATATTCATCTAAATGGTTGAGTCATATTCTCAGCACTAGATATGGTCAGAGCCTATCATCAAGTTCATGTTCACCCTGACGCATTTGTAAGACCGCAGTCATCACATCATTGGGGATGTATGAATATCTCAAGATGCCAATTGGACTGCGCTATGCTGCTCAAAGTTTTCAGCGACTGATGGACATTTTACTTCGAGGTTTGGATTTCGTCTTTTGCTACTTGGATGATGCTTTGATGGCATCGCATAGTTAGGTCGAACATCTGTAGCATCTTTGTATTGTCTTCGAGAGATTCAAAAAACATTGGAATTATTCTTAATCAATAAAAATGCGTATTGGAACAGTCTGAAGTCAAAATCCTTGAGTTCAGACTTAATGCGCAAATAATGCTAAAACATAAGAAGAAGTGAAAAAGATCATGGATTATCCAAAACATAAAACTATCCAAGATCGCCGTCGTTTTCTCACAATGACTAACTTCTATAGGAAGTATTTATCAAACGTTGCTGCAATGCAAGTACATCTCAACGCATATCTTCAGGGAGCAGTTGAGAAAGACAAGAAGCCAGTTCAATGGACAAAACGTGAGAACGTATTTGAGCAGTGTAAGTAATAATTAGTTAATGCAACAATGCTTTCACACCCACAACCTGGTGCACAACTTGCATTTAATGACTCTGACATTGCTTTTGGTGGAGTAGTTGAGCAACTAACAGATAATGCTTAACAAGCGAAGTATGTGAAGTTAAATACGTATTTTTTTTAGCAAAGAAACAAACCAGTTTTTTTTACAGAGCATGAACAGAGCGTTAACAGCCGCTATGTAAGCGGATGAAATCCTCCGATTGGTACACATAAATGACTCCGAATCCGTCCAGGATCTTCATGCTGGAACCGAATTTAGTACATTGGATAGCTAATGAATAGGGCTTTCCAAATATGTAACCTACATATATGGATCGATCCATTAGACATTTTATATACATTTTTAAACTTGGTCATATATTGAGAAAAAGTGGTGATGATGAAGTGGTCAGTACTCCGTCCACGGTCCTCGTGCTGGAACTTCTTAGATGTTGGATAGGTAATCATTAGAGCTTTCCAAATCTGTGACATACATAGTTGGATCGATACGCTGGATATTTTTTATGAATTTTTGAAACTTGGCCATTTACAAAGAACAAAAATATTAATATGAAAAAAGTCATGATGATGAAATGGCCACTTCTCCGTCCATGGTCTCCGTGCTGGAACTTCTTATAGTAGGTTAGATAGGTAATGATTAGGGCTTTTCAAATATGTGATCGACATAGTTGGATCGATACGCTGAATATTTTTTATGAATTTTTGAAACTTGACCATTTACAAGGTACAAAAATATTCATATGAAGAAAAAGTCATGATGATGAAGTGGCCACTACTCCGTTCATGGTCCCCGTGCTGGAACTTCTTATAGTAGGTTGGATAGGTAATGATTAGGGATTTTCAAATATGTGATCGACATAGATGGATCGATACGCTGGATATTTTTTATAAATTTTTGAAACTTGACCATTTACAAGGAACAAAAATATCCATATGAAGAAAAAGTCATGATGATCACATCTATTTCGATCACATATTTGAAAATCCCTAATGATTACCTATCCAACCTACTATAAGAAGTTCCAACATGGAGACCATGGGCGGAGAAGTGGCCATTTCATCATCATGACTTTTTATTCATATGCATATTTTTGTTCCCTGTAAATGGTCAAGTTTTAAAAATTCATAAAAAAGATCCAACTATGTAGATCACATATTTGGAATGATCTAATTATTACCTATCCAACCTACTATAACAAGTTCCAGCACGGGGACCGTGGACGGAGTACTGAGCACTTCATCATCACCACTTTTTCTCAATATATGACCAAGTTTAAAAATGTATATAAAATGTCTAATGGATCGATCCATATATGTAGGTTACATATTTGGAAAGCCCTATTCATTAGCTATCCAATGTACTAAATTCCGTTCCAGCATGAAGATCCTGGACGGATTCGGAGTCATTTATGTGTACCAATCGGAGGATTTCATCCGCTAACATAGCGGCTGTTAACGCTCTGTAAAAAAAAAATGGTTTGTGTCTTTGTTAAAAAAAATACGTATTTAACTTCACATATTTTAACAAGCGTTGTCATTCTTTTCAAAAAAAAGCTTAATAGTAGTTTGGCGCTTCAGATCTATAAGAACATAGGCCGAGCTCTCTCACCATTTTGAGCTGTGCGTGTTATATTAGTACTCAAAGTGATGGGACCTACAGTTTAATTCCAAATCCGAACGGCGGGTGAGAGCTTTTCATAGGTAATATTTTTACTCTCGCAGGTTTGCCATTTACTGCCGAGCTCGGTATAGAAAATTGTTTCTATGAAAAGATGCTGTTAGCCCCAGTTCAGGCTTGAACTGGGGACATTTCGGCTCGCAGTCCAACGCACTAACCTTGAGCTACCGACGCAACTAAATGCTTAGTCCTGCCGATGCATATGATAGGGATCTTTTGGCAGCAATATGCATGCATCAACACGGCATATTCTTGAAGGTCGATCGTTCATTGTTTTTACCGAGCACAAAATAAATAGAAAATGTTTTTCTACACCACGCTACCTCTTGGTAGATAACCTTCGAGAGTAAAATTATCCCTAATTATGATTCGGCGTTAAACTGTATGTTTGAATACAAATATGACATGTTTAAATGGTGAGACTGTTCAGCCTATGTTCGTCAGAATTGTTTCGCATTATTATTATTATAATTATTATTAGGACCGTAGGACAATACCATTTTTAGGATTTTCGAGGTCATTTGAAATCTTGACTTTTACATTAAATTTAGGTTTAAAGTCAAAACTGATTTAAGCTTCCAATGGTCTGTGGTCTTTATTAATCGATTACATATATTAATTAGAATGCCGTAATATGTACAGATTTTATATGAAGTTTCCAATCATACATGCATTATTTATTTTCAACAAAAGATTCCAATCTTCGTCGCAAAAAAATAATTTCTTAAGGGAAAAAATATATAATAGTTTTCCTAAGGGGCGTTGCCACAACAGCAATAAAAAATTGAGATATTTTCAGTAGCAAGCTTCCTGAGATAATGGACATTTGCAACAAAACTGTTGACTACAAGAAAAAGGAAAATGGCGTACTTTTTCCTTACGCTCGATTTACAACAATTAAGTAAATGGTCTAAAAAAGTGTCAACTTAAATATTGGTAAATGTGAAAATAAAATGTTCTGGGATTGAAATTATCAACACGTGATGGAAAATTATTTCTTTTCAGAGTTTTCTTTGATGACAGCATCGTCGGACGGACTTGGATCTTCCGCGAAGAAATCTCAAGTCGTTGTACAATGTTACCTTCAACTGATTTATAAAGACGATAGCGATGTATAACCAGGATACTCTGTTAATTCTAGAATAAATAAAATAGATTTGATTAATTTTATTTTAATTCAATAAAAATTACTCCGCGAATTCTAATTTAGTACCATTTCCAAATATTCCTCAACTATCTTCCTATTTGTAAGATGTTTAATTGATGGTTGCTATACGTAATCGCCAATTTGAAAGATGGTTGCTAGCAATATTCGTATTTGTCGGATGTTTGAGAGATGGTTGTCGAATAGACGATATAAATAATATGTAAATAACTTTATATTTAGGGCTGTGATATTTCTGGTAATTACTTTTGTTTTCTTAGTCAATGTTATTTATAAAAAATCTAATAAAATCCGAAAATAATTCAATAAAAACAAAAAAAGACGGTGGAGGGATTCAAAAAAAAAATCCTGATTTTATCTAGCACTGCCACAAGCAGCTTGCACTGACCCAAAAGAATGATGAGGAGCTCAAGAGAATATTAGCTTCTGATTCAGGACTCATTTTCAGATGCCAAATTTCTTAGTTCTTCTTGATTAATGGTACCTTCTTTTTATAATTTTTATATGTTTAAACGAGTTATATTGTCTTAAAACTGTAACATCAATCGTTGGACAAGGAGTTTTCAGCAATGTCAATCTGCCAAGATTACAAGACACACAACTCCCAGATTGGAAAATTTCAACTTTTTTTGTTGTTGACGATGATATGAATTTAGTTGGTTCGTTGGCATGATAGAGCGCTTTCATCGTACTTTAGATGCAGCCAACACTTGCCCGCAAATGCTCAAAGCACTACCTGCAATTTTACTTGGCATCAGAGCTACAGTTAAAGAAGATATTGGATCAACATCTGCAGATCTTGTTTTTGGTGAACCATTACACTACTTTCCGATCTACAGCGACAACCACTCTTGTTCATGATGTACGCCCGAAAAACCAGATGTGACATGGTTCAGAAACCTTTAAAGCCCAAATATACAGGACCTTACCTTGTTTTGGAGCGGAACACAAAAATTTTTAAATTATGGATTAAATCTATAGAAGGCTTCCATAGATCGACTTAAACCCGCATTTAATGAACTCCTAGCATCAAGAAATCCTTCAACTAAATCTCGCATTGACAAACCTTTTGTAAGGTTTGCAGTATGTGGGAAAATACTACGTCTTACAAAACTACTTTGTAAATACCATTTTATTTTTAATCTTATGAATTTTATTTTAACTTTCAAAATATAATTTTTATTTTCACACTTTACATATTTTTTTAAAACTGAAAACTTAATTATTTTTTTAAAATTTTGATATTTTTCTAAAAATAGTTTTCATTTTCTTTAACAACTATAAGTATGGTCTGTCGGTTTTGACCGAGTCTTTTGCGATACCTAATTAACCTAGAATTGATTTGGCAGTTCTGGCTGAGACTTGCGCGAAGGTATATTATCATTGTTCTACCAGTACTGGTTGAGTCATCAGCCCGTCGTTGAACTGTAAGACGAAACGTCCCGTAGTCCAATCTTGTAATAAAAAATATGAGTACACATACGTTTTCGGGGTCTCTGATTACAAAACTGACATTAGAAATATTAAATTCAAAATGGCGGATCTAATATGACCGATGAAAGAAATCTGTTATGAAAAAAGTAAAAAAAATAAAATATCGCTCCATATGTAAGATTAACTTTCTTTATTTTTAAAAATTATTTAATATTGTATGATTGTATAATAATGTTATGAGGATTTAGCTATATTCCAAAATTTCGTCATTATCTGCAATAAAAATAATAAACAATATGATTTTTCCATTTTTCCAAAACTTTGAACTCAATTATTTCGATTTTTGGTGCTTTATTGTATTGTCACAAAAAAACCCTTTATTTCTATTAATTTTAAATTAATTTCAAAACAGATCATAAACATATATTATGGGAAAGTAAAACGGTAATTATAATTATATTTAAATATTATAGAACATTAAAGTTATGAAAACCGTGTTTTTGCTTATTTACTTATATTTTAGAGCCGCCATTTTTAATTTAAAATTATTAACATCATTTTCGACGTTTCTGCCACATTTATCATGATCATACCATCAAATTAAAAATTATCTAGTCTCCCAGTCCACTGTGCATTGCAGTATAAATATAAGAGGCACATCTCAAATGAGGTGTGAGAAGTGGACCTCGGTTTTTCAGAGTTGTATTATTATAAATTTATTGTTGTGTTGTATGTAATGTACATTGTTTGAGAAGTTGTATTGTTCTATTTCAAAAATTTACGTATTTTTTATGGAATAGTTTGACACTATCAGCTGATTGAAATTGTCAAAATCAGCTGATAGTGATAAATGCGTACGTAATAAAATTAAATACATTTAATCACATTTGAAATTAAATACTCGCGTAATATTTTTTTGTATGGAGTATTATGTTTTTATTACGAAAGTATTTAAATCAAATTTAAATAAATTTTATTTCATTTTATTACTTCACTTAATGTATATAAGTCAGAGACGGGACTTTGTTATTGAGAATTGATTTTGAATTGAATTGAGCAAAACAAATTCTATTTCAAAAATAAAAAAATTAGAATTGAAGCAAAGTAATTCACTTCAAAAAAAATATTAATAAATTTGAAATTTTATTTCAATTCAAATTTGTTTTGAAATAAATTGAACGAACAAAGTATTTCAAATTAAAAAAATTTGAATTATAAATACTCAATTCAACTTATTGCTTAGAAATACTCAATGCCATCAAAAAATTTATGATTTGAATTGAATTGAATTTATTTGAATTAATTTGAGTTTTAGCTGAGCTCCCTGCAGTAAAAGTTCAAGTGGTGATAATTTCCATGTGAAATTCGAACTCCGATGCATCATTGGACATTTTTGGTTGAAATTGTTCCAATGTACACAGTTTCACATCCTGATGCGTCATTGGAAGTTTTTGGGTGCATCTGTTCAAATGGACAGAGATTACATTCAAGTACGTCATTGGAATTTTATGTGCGTCTGTTCCAATGGGCATAGATTCACAGCCAAGTGCGTCATTGAAACATTTGTGGATGAATCTGTTCCAGTGGGATTACAGAAGCACACAAGTGCGTCATCGGAACTTTTTTGGATGGATCTGTTCCAGTGAGATTACAGAAGCACACAAGTGCGTCATTGGAACTTTTTTGGATGGATCTGTTCCAGTGAGATTACAGAAGTACCCAAGTGCGTCATTGGAACTTTTTTGGATGGACTGTTCCTTCAAAAAAAAAAGTCCAATGACGCAGTTGGGTTCTGGCCAATTCCCAATGGAACTAATTTGTCCAAAAAAATGTCCAATGACGCAGTTGGGTTCTGGCAAAATCCCAATGGAACCTATTTGTCCAAAAAAATGTCCAATGACGCAGTTGGGTTCTGGCAAAATCCCAATGGAACCTATTTGTCCAAAAAAAAATGTTCAATGACGCAGTTGGGTTCTGGCCAATTCCCAATGGAACGAATTTGTCCAAAAAAATGCCCAATGACGCAAGCGGGTTCTGGCCAAATCCCAATGGAACCATTTTCTTAAAAAAAAAAGTCCGATGACGCAGTTGGGTTCTGGCCAAATCCCAATGGAACCAATTTGTCTAAAAAAATGTCCAATGACGCACTTGGGTTCTGGCCAAATCCCAATGGAACCAATGTTCCAAAAAAATGTGCAATGACGCAGTGGGTTTTGGCCAAAAGAATTTGTGCTAATTGGTATATATTCAACCAAAAACTTCGAATGATCCACCTAGATGCGAATCTATGCCCCTTAAAACAGATTCAAATATGCTGGCCCCGGGTGCAACAGATTTACCGAAAAATATCCCATGATGCATCTGGATGCAATTCTGTGCCATTGAAATACATTCAAGCCAAAATGTGGTGCGTGCCACTTCAATATCAATGCTTTTGTATTTTAAATAGAATTGATCAATTCCAATTCATGTTTGTTGAATTGAAATTGATCAATGCCAATTTTAAAAATTTGAATTGAATTGAATAAAAGTATTTCACTTCAAATTTTTTTGAATTGGAATTTGTTTACTCAATTCAAATGAAATATTTTTCGAATTGAAATACTTTTTTCAAATGCCATTTAAATAAATAGAAATGAAATTATTTGAAAGCAATTTCAATTCATGAACAAATTTAATTTGAAAAATAATGAATTAGTCCCGTCTCTGATATAAGTACAAAGCAGTGCAGAGTAAGTACAGTGCAGAATAAATTTTTCTGACTTCAATCATTATACAATGCGGTGCAGAACTATAAACGTACCAATTTTTTAAGCGTTTCTCTGCTCCAAAAAAGAATTTTAATAACAAACAAAAAAATTTAAAAACTTATGCAAAAAGAAACTATTTCTTAAAAGGAAATTGTCAGATAAAAACTTTGTTTTTAGTCCCGTCCGGATCGACCACTATTTAATTTATATCTTTTGATCTACCATATAGAATTTTCTATATTTTTTGCAGATGTTTAGTTTTATTTTTATACTACTTGTACAATTTAAATACTACTTCGAGATATTAAAATTTTATTAGTACTAATCCCGTCCGGTACCTCAGGAAATGCCAATCGCAGAGATTCTAATTTTCGTAAAATACATTTAAAAAAATGTACACAAATAATATATTTTTATTATTGCACATTTTTATAATAGTCTAACATAAGTTCGACAAGTTGCCGATGATTTTAAAATATTTAAACATTTAATTTTAAATATCACAAAGATCTATGGAAATGGAGATAAGAAAACGTATTCTCCGGATTTCTGGTCGTTTCCAACAATACAAAAAATTGAGAGAGCTTTGGGTCAAATGAGAAGATTATTAATGAATTTGATGTAGAAATTGGGAAGCTCAAAAAAGATGATTTTAAGGAATGTTTCGAAAGGTGGCTTTACAGGCTCAATAAATTAATTGAAATAAGTGTAGAAAAGAAAAAATAGATCAAAAAATACAATATATTTTTTTTGTTTTGATACTTATTTTCAATGATACTTACCGAACTTATGTTAGACTCCTCATATATAAAAATAATATATGAACATTTCCATGATGGCGTTCGTGACTGTCGGACGTTTCAATGAGATGATAAATAAACAAGGAAAAACTTTTTTTTTTACTTCTTTATGTTTTAGTGGAGACCGTAAGTAAAAGAGATGAAAAGAATCGAACCGCATAGTCCTAAAATATAAGCAATTAAAGACCCTAGCGTGACGCGACGAAAATATAAGTGTTTTTTTCCTTGTTTTACAAAATCGCAATACTCTACGAATTGGACCGCTTTTTTTGTATAAAACTTTTTTTAATATGATTTGAAATATTATAAGTTTGTTTTACAATTTACTGAATTAATAAATTTTTTTGATTTTTTTTACAACCCATAGTTTGGAACGCACTGCGACCTGACGTAACGCGACAAAATTATATTATATGAAATTATAAGAATAGCAGAGATTTTTATTATATACTAGTTGCTAACTGTACTTTTCCTTACGTTAATTAACTAAAGATTTCATCCACGTAAAACACGTAAGGTATGCTCCGGTTTTGAAAAAAATCTTAGTGAAATACTACCATATTATCAACTTTTTTTATTTATAAAATAAAACATATCTGTGGCAATATGAATTAACAGCATATCTCGAGACATGTTCAAATGTGAGTTATTAATACCATCGTAATCCTGATATGCGAATTCATTTTGTGTCAAATTTTGATACTGATCCTTCTTATAGTTGCTGAGATACAAGCAAACAACATAAAAGCATATCTACTCGTTATTAAATATTTATTTTTATTAAAAAAATCTTACGAAAAAATTCTAACAAAAACATTTTGCAGACATTTATTATATTTAAGTTTTTCATAAATTTGCACATATAATATATATAATTTTTAAAATATTTTTAAGAATAATTTTCGGAATCAGTTGTAAAGCTTAAAAATGCTCTCCTGAAAAGTACAAAAAATAGACTTATGCTTTTATTTCATATTGCCACAGATATTATACATTGTTTTTGGTGCCCTTATTTTTATACCCTACACTAAGAGTGAAAGGGTATATTAAGTTTGGTACGCCGTTTGTAACACCCAGATGGAAGCATCTCCGGTATGGAAAAGTATATATATTCTTGATCAGCATGACCTCCTGAGCCGATTTAGCGATGTCCGTCTGTCTGTCCGTCTGTCTGTCCGTCTGTCTGTCTGTTGAAATCCCTACTACTTTTAAAATTGAAGAGCTAGATAAATGAAACTTATAACTTAGATTACTAATATACCTACGCTGTATGTGCGAAAAAATTGGCGAGATCAGTCCATTGTGACCTATGATCCGACCACTTATGTTCAAATACCTCATATAAAATGTACATATAAAAATCAATTTTTATGTATACGTGCTTAGGTAAACTTTTTTGGTCAAATATATATTGATATCATGCTCAAATACATTATAATAATGTTTTCCGGCAAAAAGACTTGTGGTTCACAAAAAAAAAATCGAAATTCGGTACACCTACCCATTTGTAAATATGGGTATCAAATGAATGGAAATTCTTCAGCGATTGAATGTTTGTAGTTATTTTCAGGATTCGTATACCCTGGTGACCTATATATCACTTTGAATGGTAACCCCACATATGTGTAGGGTATTTGTAGTCGGCTTAGACCGACTATAATTTTGATAATCCTAACTATCATAATTACACCTACTTTAAAATTTCCCATGTGATCTAACCTTCCCAACTGGTTAATAATTACAATGATATACATGCAAATTCACTTACAGCCGGTTGCATAAATATTTTAGTTGGAATTTTAACTAGCGAATAAAACTTAATCTATTGTTAAGAACTATTCGGTTGCAATTGTGTAGATAAATATCAAACGTGCCTAAGTCCAACATAAGCCCATTTAAGCAAATTGAGTTTTTTTTTACTTTTTTTGCGAAATATTTGATTTTTATATTGCAAAATTGGTTTATTACAATTTATATTTAATATGTAACCATTGCTTAAGCTTAAAATAACCAAGAATTACGTTGAATTTAAAATCAATATGTTTTTATATTGGACATAGGCTTATTTGATATTTACCCTATGGACTTAGCCAAGTTTGAAAAAATGTCATATTGACTTAGGCAGATTTGAAAAAAACACACACGGATAGAAAAGATTTGTTTGAATATGTTTGAATGTAATTAAAAAGTAATACGAAATTACCATACACGTATTAGGAATGAAGTGTAATTAAATTATAATCGAAGTTGAATTTATTTTTGCTCACGTGTTAACATTATTATATTGTCCAGCAGAATCTGTCAAATTTACCATAAATATGTTACAATACCAACATAAAATGTTAATTGTATTTGAATAAACTGTTTCTTGGCAATTTACTTGGTTAAAACTATGTTTCGAAACACAAAAAATTTTAATCAAATCTAAATACAACGCTCGTCTCAATTCGATAATTTGACGAAGTTGGCATGGTTGTGCAGTATTCTTGCAACATTCTTCTTGTATACGAAGTTGGCACTCGTTGAGCAGAATTTTCTACCTACGTCTCTTTTGTCGTCGTTTGAAGTATGTATCATTTTAAACATACAGATGTTTGAAAACAAACAGAAAATGAATTCTTGTATATAAAGTTGACACTCGTTGATCGGCATTTTCTTCGTACGTGTCTTTTGTTGTTCGTTGAGAAAACGTGTTCGCGTCGGTAATAATTTTGTTATTTGTAAATTAAATAAATATACATTGTGTTACAAAAAGTACAAATAGTAACAGAGTATAAAATATAGTGCAGTATATAATTTATGAAACTCATGTGAAAAAACCACAAATAAAAATCAGTGTTTCGATTTCCAAACAGCATGTTTTTTTACAAAAGCCTCCGTGAATTCCTTGCCTATTGTGCTGCATTGAGACCAACTGTAACTGTACCAAATATAAAGCGAGCCTGGATCGTCTGGTTTAGCATCTGCAGGTGCAATTGTGCATTCATTAATGCTGTCACTTGTACTTGCAGTTTTAAACCAATTATTTATTTATGCATTTAAAAATTTGTATATGAATTCTATTATTATAATTTTCCACTGTGCATGTTTAAAGATTTTTAATAAAAATAAATAAAAAAACAACATTTTATTCTTATTTTATTTTCAGGATTTCTTTCCAAAAATATTTAAATGTCTCTATGCAAACATACTACTTTTTGAACTGAAACAACTGATATGTTTTGCTGGAAATATATTTATATTCAGGTCGTTCAAAATCATGTTTTAATTTGAACAAATTTATGTTTCGGTTCAAATATTTATTTTTTTAGATGTAGTAATTATTATGTTTCCATTAGAACATACACCATTTTAAGGGGCAACATTGCAAATGTTTCCGTGATATTATAATGTAAGTCAGAGCTCCTTTCAACCCTGTTTACAAATGATTTATCAGTCAATTATATATTATGTTTACATAAAATTCCAAACATACATGTTAATGCCTGCAAAATTATGTTTGGAGAGCCCATTTTTAAAAAAAAAATCTTAATGTAATACTACCATATTAGTTAGAATTTTTTTAGATTTTAAGTGTTTAGTGATTCATATTATAATTTTATACGAAGTTTATATTTACATAAATATATATGCATAGTGTGTAAAAAAATAGAAAATTATTATAATTCCATAAATTTATCATCATTTTGTAAAATCTCACTTCAAAAATTACAATTTGAGGAATGCTATTCCATGTTAATAATATGATATCAATTAAATTTTGCGATATTCTTCATTTACACTAATATTTTTCGGATAATATCAATGTGGTCAAAAACCAAAATAAAATCATCCCGAAAACGATTAAGGATTTTGAGACACAACATGGCAAATACTCCAATTTTATTAAAATTTCACATATTTGTGCACTTTTTTTTGTATATTTATTCCACTGACTGCAAGCGATATCCTTCATTTAAAGTAACTTATTTCTAATCACTATCAATATGGTCAAAAACAAAAAAAAATCATTCCGATATCGGCTACAGATTTTGAGAAATAAGAAGGGTAAACTCCCATTTTTATTCTAATTTCACACATTTGTGTATTTCTTTGTAAATTTCTCCAAAGGACCACAAGCGATATCCTCCATTCATACTAACTTATTTCTAATCACTATCAATGTATTAAAAAATAAAAAATATATCGATATCGAATACGAATTTTAAGAAATCAGATGTCAAATTTTCTCCTCATTTAAATTTTTTTACCCATTTATTGAGAAACAATAGAATTATAATTGCATAATTGTACCTTATAATGCATAATTGAAGCGTTGGGTGCAATAAGGGCAGGGCGTTAGTCATCATAACGCCCTTTTTGCAATATTCACACCGAATGATCCCGGCAGTGCCTTTTACCATTCTGTGAAATCCCAGATCGATTGCATGAAGTTTTTTGTCGTTTTATGCAATAAGGGCGTTGTCTCCATACAAAAAATATTATTTTTTCATATTTTTTATTTTTTAACAGAGTCAGTTTTCAACAGAGTCAATTTAGTTTTGAGTCATTTTGACCGTAATTTAAATATTTATCCATTCATATCAATAAGTATATCCAGACTATGCTCAATAATCTTTATTTATTTCATTTAAGTAATGATTATAGCTCTAAAACTCAATACGCCAAAATTTAATTACTAGTTTCATGCAGTAAGGGCGTATAAATTATTAATGGAAAATTTGAATCAATAAAATCGCTTCATTCCTTTTTGAGATACGGACATTCAAAAATTTTAAAAGCAAATATCTCAAAACTAACGTTTTACATAACGCCCTTATTGCACCCAACGCTTTAATTGTACATTGATATTTTCTAATTTTGTTAAAAAAATTAATAAAATCTATTTATTAGTTTTGAAGTTATATAATTTTGTTTAAAAACAGTGACTTTTTATTTACCGTGTGACGTGACGTGACAAAGTTAATAATTTGATAGAAAGTTGCCCGAGTGGTATTTTGTCAGACGAAAATCTAACTGACATAAAAAAATAAGAAAAATAAAAATATGAAATATGAAATAAAAAATATTTTTTAATATAAAACATTTTTAATGCCGTTATGACACTGGATTTTTTAGCAGCTTAAAAAGTACAAAAATTGTCGAGTATTGTGTGAATGAAACATCATTAAAAAAATAAAATATAAATAAAAATAAAAATAGACAAATACATAAATTTTTAGTTGTATCACAAATCATATTTCAAAAGTTAAAATTTAAAACAATAACAAATATTTAATTTGTATTTGTTTTCCTTCATTGCGAATTTATAAACGTTTAACACAACTATTAATAAAATGTTTGTGAAACTCTTGCTTATAATGTGAATAGTGAAATAAATCTAGTGGTGTTTTGTGTTTCTGGCGTGTTCTTTTTTTATTCGGAAGCATTTTATAGCTTCCACTCACTAGCATCTCATGCAAGATCACAACAATACGAATTTTTATTCATATAAACGCTCTTTCAGCTGTTTGTATTCGAATACACCAAAAACCATGCTAAAAACTAATATTCAAGACTTGATGCTCATAAATTCAAATCTTGTTTCCAATTTGTATTTATTTTGTTTTTTTAATTAATTTGACATACAATTAAAAAGTAAACAAAATCAAAATTGTATTTATTTTGTTTTTTTAATAAATTTGACAAACAATTAAAAAGTAAACAAAATTTAAATATTCAGCCTGAAAATTGAAATTGTGCTGAAAAAGTATGAGAACATGAAACTTTTTAGCCACTTTTTATTTAACATTTTGAACTTGTTCAAGAAATTGAACTTAATTTTCACAATTTTCGTTTATAATCGGGACGTTTCACACTTATTGTGAAAACGTACATAATTTATTTTTCTCCTTTTATTTCAACTTGCTAGAAACTGTTTAAGCATGAAAAAAGCCAGTGTCATAACAGAATAAGGTGAATATAAAGTATGAATTGAAATGAAACGTGGGGCGGTATTGGATCCTTTAAGTTAAAATTAAAAACGTTTTATATTTAAAAATATTTTTTATTTCATATTTTTTTTAATTATGATTTGGAATATTATAAATTTCCCCGAGTGGAAATTGGTTGAGTTTAGCATTATTTCGCATCCGTCCGTGATCAGAATACGACAAGGCAACCCTACAAAATGCCACCTGAAGTGATAGACTACACGCATAGAAATATATTGTTACATTTTACTATATTCTATTGTCATTTGAAAACTATATAAAATAATGTGGCAACTCTGTTTTGATATGCCAAACATTGTTATTGTTTTCAATATTTTAAAATAAATTCAAACGAATTGTCTCAAAAATTGTAAGTTATAAATAAAATTCATAAATATATTTAAATTTCTTTATTTTTATATTGTTTATTTTAGATACGCTATTGGAATGTCACGCGGCAAACAGAAGGCCGAAAATAGTCCTTTGAAAAATGACAAAATTAAACGGTCCGCCTTGGGCAATCTCACCATCAATCAATGTGAACACACATTGCATCTGTATGAAGTCAAGCAAATAGCTAAAGAGAAGATAGGCGCTCACAAAAAAAAGGACTTCTTAGGTTTACCGATCGTCACCGCACAACAGCCAAAGAAGCAGTTGCGCGCCAGACGAAAATCGCAACAAGACCCACAACGCGCAAACTCGGTCACATCGAAAATAATTGTAGACATGCGGCGGCCACAGTATGCCATGGTGGATTCTGAGCAGCAGCAGTCACCGGCTACGCTGCTGTCCCGCCATCAGCCATGTCACCGTGGTGCACTCTTCCAGCGCCGAGTCCTCGGTTTGTTATAAGAGGGCTTGTTATAGGAGATTTGTGCCCTCCTATCATATATTTTTTTTAATATAAATATACAATTAAATAAAATATAAAACATGTATATAAAAATAATGTTTTGTTTTTTGTTTCTTTGTTTATTTAATAATAAAATGACAATTTTATTATATTTAAAATTGTCAATATCAATTGTTACAATCAACAATCAAATTTCGAAAATTCACAATCTAATTTTTAAAACCGACAATAAAATAACAATAGCTGCGTTTTTTCATAGTTCAACTAAGCGAGTGAACTCAAATGTGAAAAAAACGCTTATACTGAACTTTATATTTTCACTATTTCAATGGCGCCACAATGTTTCTGAGCAACAAACATTTTATATGAAACCAGGGATCGCAGACCAAATTTTATTTGTTGCGTTAAAGTTTTATTTTTCTTCAAAAATAAACAAAAGCGACTAAATATAAACGTGGTAAATAGTTACAATTATTTGTATTAAAATATTTTTCACAGAATTTAAAAAGCTGTCAATAAAATAGATCAAGGCGACATTCTATTGAACAGTAGCAAACCTCAGAAAACGTTTAAGTTAATTTCACAACCACAAAATTTTTAGTTCAAATGAATGGAACCAGCTGCCATATTGGTTCAATTGTTGTTTTTGCTTTACGTATAAAATTTGAACTGAACTTCAATTTGAACCAATTCAAGTATGAAAAAACGCAGCTAATAATATAATGGGATCCATTTTGAACATACCTATTGTTATTTTTTTGTCGGATCTAACCAGAGTTCGGAAATCCTCACTCACTCTTACTCAAACTCATGAGTTTTGCAAAATATTTTATTATTCTTTGGTGGATATCATGATTAATTTTTGCAACATTTATACGTATTGTACATGATTTTTAAAACATTAAAAACGACGTCATTATGCACATATAATATGCATGTACGTATACGTATACATAATCAACAATAAAGGCACATTTAAGTTTTCGTGGCATGACAACAGCTAGAAGCAACACAGTACAGCTTGTACAAAAATAAGTTCTCGAATACAAGCATGGATGCTGTCTTCTTATATTCGTATACGTTTGTTGTTTGTATATGCAGCGGTCAGTGTTGACAATCTGTATTGAAATATTGAAAAAAAAAATGCAAAATTATATATTATTTACAATTTTAACATTTATATTAGATTTTCCTTTTTTTAAAATTCATTATTTGGAATGATTATAAAGTTATTGAAATACATTTAAAAAAAATCTAAATGCAACATTTATCACGCCTAGCCTGAAACACTTTCAACCAAAAGTCGTGGGAGAACTTAAATGTTTTAAGAATATGTTTCGGACATCCCCCCGGGGCGTGTTATATTTTGATTTCGCGTTAATTGAAAAAAACGTTGCGAATTTTTATATTTATATTTTTTTAACATATTTCTGTTTCATTTATATATTATAGCAATTTTATAAAGAAATGCAACCCTAATTGATACGGTGTATCTGACAGAAGATACAATGTAAATCGCACATTATTTATAAAATAAAACATTTTAAGTTTTAACTTACTCGTTGCATAGATACAAAAAATGAACACCATGTTTATACAATTTGGCCTTGTACTTTTATGAGTATGAGAAAAAGATAAAATGCGTAATGCTACTCCCTCGTGAGGAGAAAAATAAATGAGTTGAAGACAAGACTCATGAGTTGTGAAGTTTTTACTCTCCGATGATTAACCATTTATGAGTAAGAGTAAGTCGGAATTTTTTTCTTTTACTCACTCATGTCGTGTGTAGTAAAATTAAATGTGTGTTTCGCTCTTATGCGGATTATGCATGAGTGAGTCATTATAAGTATTCATTTATGTGACTTTCCGAACTCTGGATCTAACAATATATTTCTATACGTGTAGGTAATCATAATTTCAAATACACGTAAAGCAACCTGATCCAATCTTCATAAAAATACTGATCTAACGTTTACTTAATAAAACCTGATGTGACACTTATGAAAAAACCCGATTAGATATCTTATTAATAATAATAGGATAGAGATATTATTAAAAACATTTTATAATTAAATTGGGTATCAATATTATTCTAATAAAATAAAATATTCTAATAAATAGAGGTTAAACTCAAATTCAAAACATTCTAAACATTTATAAAAATTTTAAATATTTCATTTAGACTCAAAACGTTGACTTTTTGTCATTGCAAAAGTTATTGAGATAACTTAGTTCACATAACTATTTTTTGTTCAAAGGGTCTCAAATTTGGTAAAAGCCGTTTAAGAATTATTTAAATATACATTGAATTTATAGGGTTAGGATAAGGATAGATCAGAAAGCCTGACCAGGATAGCAACTTCGAATAGCGTCACGTTTTGAATCAGGTACTGATGAAAACCCCTGATCATTGCTTGATTTGAAATCTGGCTGCCTGATCAGACAATGATCGTAACCTGAACTAAATTTTCACTGGGGTTATTTTACAAATTGCTAAATCAATAATTTTTTTTTTGATATATTTTTTACAATCCATAGTTTGGAACGTAACGCGACTCGGCGTGACGCGACGCGACAAAATTCCCTATTTTATATATGTTAGCACTTATTATCATTTTTTTTTTTATTAATTTTTAAAATGGTTACTTTATATTTGAAAATTACAATGGGCATGCAAATTGAGATTATTAAATTGTTTATGAAATTATAAGAATACAGTGATTTTTATTAAATATTAGTTGCTAACTGTGCTTTTCCTTACTTTCGTTAACTAAGGATTCTACGTAAAATATCTATGGACATTTCCAGAAAAACGTCAACCACGACCGAAAAATTCAAAAAGCTCAAATATTTGAAATAACGACGGATTTGGAATCTTAAATATATGGATCTAAATATCTGAAAATAAAATTCTATTCCGTTAACGCTAACGTATAAAAAATACTCATAAAGTTACAACTTGTAAATATACCAATTTTTCATGTACTTTGAATAACCAAATTAAATAATTTCAAAGACATACAGATAAAAAAATATTATTTTCTGTTTTTCAGACAACCTTAATTAATATTTCTAAAGCTTAACGAACGACTGGCAATAATCCGCATCAAGGTACTTCCACATCAGCCTAATTTGTGCGTACGCTCCGACGAATGTGAAGAACGATAAAACCAAAGAGAGCTCTGCCCCCGACACGACACTAAAATCGTGATGGGCGACTTTAATGCCAAGATGGGCCATGATAATATCTTTGGTCCAACAGTCCGACAATTCATCCTCCACAACCAGGGCTGGGTTATCCACTCCACTCAAAAAAAAAAAATCCATCCGCAATTTTTTGGATTTCATCCACTCAAAAAAAAATCCATGATTTTTCGACTTTTTTGGATTTTATTGATTTTTGTACATTTTTTGAATTATAACATAGGAAATATATTTGTGATTTCAGAGAATTTAAGAATTGGATATAAACCACCAAATCGAAAAAAAATATTTGAACCACTGCTGGATGAAATCTCTGGAGAAGTTGATAATGAAATGATTCATATATTATATTAGCCAACATATCCAACATACTTGTTAGCCAACATAGGTCTTTATGTAGATCCAAATAATTTAATCATATAAAAAGCTGTATGTAGTCTCCGAAACTATGGATTTAATTCAAGCGAATTTTTAAAGCGGTAGACATTGTTTGAATCTATTAGGTTTTGAAGAGTTTTCCTGTTATAAATTCAAAATAGATTTGATCAGGCACTTAGGCTATTTAATTTTTTTTGCACATATGACCAATTCAGTATATTGAAGAAAACGGATTCCAGATCCAAGGCGGCGAATTTTTTTCCACAAAGTATGTTTTAACCAAAGGTAATACAGCAGTTCTCGGCAGCGAAAGTGTGGGAATGAATAACTTTAAAACCCGAAAAACCCTATTGAAATTATCTTATTTATAAAAAATCAAAAATAAAATACAATAAAATCCATACAATACAATAAAATCCAATAAAACCCAGTGGAATGGATTTTTTTTAAATCCGTATTTCCAGCACTGACGACAAAACCTCCGACAATGGAATGATGATGATCGACTTCGCCGCACCACGATGATAATTAATAGTACTAAATTCCATTATCTCAATATTCACAAGGCCACGTGGTGGTCACAAGATCAGAACACGCGCAACCAAATTGATCACGTTGTGATTGACGAAAGGAACGCTTCTAGTGTGATGGACGTACGTCGACCGCTCAATGCGTACGGCTGCCATAAAGGTGCTTGGATTCCAACGCTCCCTACGGAACAAGTAGTAATACAAGTGTGTCGCGCTGACATGACGACAACTACTCCGACGATGGATAAGACAGCTTGACAGTTGCTGCCAACGGCATTGACATATCGCCGCCTGACCGTGATTAGCAGAATATGGTCAGAAGAAAGCATTCCCAGCGAATGGAATCTCAGTATACTCTGCCCAATGTCCCCAATTAAGAAGGGGGTCAATACGCGCCAACTACCGTGTGATAAGTCTCCTAAATATCCCGTATAAGGTTCTAACGAGCGTAGACCAGATTTTCACATTACGCCAAATCCTTGAAAAGACCAAAGAGAGGCAGATCGACATCCATCATCTTCTCTTAAAAAGCTGCCTTCGACATTCCAATAAGGAGGCGTCTATACGTCACCATGTCTGAGTTCGGTATACCTGCAAAACATATAAAGCTATGCAGGATGACGCTGAACGACACACGTTGCTCAGTGAGAATTGGGAACAACCTCTCCGCTACGTTTAATACCGAACGAGGTTTCAGACAAGGCGATTCTCTATCGTGTGACTTCTTCAACCTAATAATGGAAACGATTGCAAGAGCTGCCCAACACCATAATAATGGCACTATCTTTTACAATACTTCCATGCTGCTCGGGTATTCTGATGATCCATTGTGTTCCCTTTTATCTGTGTGGTAACCATTATATGTTGCCAACTGTTGGTTAATTTCTTCGAAACTGATCTTCTTACGAACCCTAGCAGATTTTCAATTGGAACTTATACTACTTCTTCCAGTTTTCCAAAGAACTTGTTCCCCATGTACTGGAGTCGGCGCATTTGGAGATTTGGACAATCGCATAGATGTTCAATTGATTATACTTCCTCAATTTATGTGCAGCTCCTGGAGCAGTCTAGCGCGGGGATGCCCAATCTATGCGCCATTGTGCCGATTGCACAATATCCTGTCAGGACGCCGATGAAGGTGCGGTAGCTTCTTTGTTGCTATTTATCATCATTTTTGTTATTATTTCATTGGTATGTGGCCAGGGACGACGTGAGATAACGCAATCGTCTCTGGATGGCCAGTTTGCGCTTTGGTTATAGATCACACGCCACGGGAACACAGTTAATTATAGATATTGTTTATACTGAAGATAAAAATAAATACATTTCTGGTAGTTTTCTATATTTTGAAATTTGCTATTTTAACATTTTTCGTCGAAAAACAAAATAAATTACATATTGTAAGTTCTTTAAACAGGATAATCTTTATCAGATTTTTTTTCTTAAAAAGTTACGAAACAAGAAACAAATAGTATTCAATAATAATTTTGTAGCATTATGTTTATAAAAAAAAACAGAGCACGAATTAGGTAAATGGACCGAATTTTAAAAAGTACAACCGATAAAAATGTTTGTAATTTCAGGACTGTGTTCAAATAACTATTTTTAATACGAACTATTTTTAATACGATATCCTAAATGCAAAAAAAAATTCAAAGATGGTCTAAAAAATTTCGAACTTATATCCAAATATGTATGTAAAAACTTATTAGAATTTTAGCATTTCTTTATATATTAAAATTTGTCTTAACAGTAAAATAACAATTGGGTTTAAAGTTTTTATTTTTAAAAAAATTATAATAAATCGAATCAAATAAAACATATAATAATGCGATGTCAATGGGCCTAGATACGATGGGCCTAGATACGCATCCTGGTGCGTCATTGGAACTTTTTCGGGTAAATCGCTTCCTGTGGGCCTAGATACCCATCCAGGTGCGTCATTGGAACTTTTTCGGGTGAATCGCTTCCTGTGGGCCTAGATACGGATTCTGGTGCGTCGTTGGAACTTTTTTGGGTGAATCGCTTCCTGTGGGCCTAGATACCCATCCAGGTGCGTCATTGGAACTTTTTCGGGTGAATCGCTTCCCCTAAAAAGTTCCAATGACGCACCAGGATCCGTATCTGGGCCCACAGGAAGAGATTCACTCAAAAAAGTTCCAATGACGCATTTGGATCCGTATCTAAGCCCACAGGAAGCGATTCACCCGAAAAAGTTCCAATGACGCACCAGGATCCGTATCTAGCCCCACAGGAACAGATTCACCCAAAAAGTTCCAATGACGCACCAGGATCCGTAACTAGGCCCACAGGAAGAGATTCACCCGAAAAAGTTCCAATGACGCACCTGGATGCGTATCTAGGCCCACAGGAAGCGATTCACCCAAAAAAGTTCCAATGACGCACCAGGATCCGTATCTAGGCCCACAGGATGAGATTCACCCAAAAAAGTTCCAATGACGCACCAGGATGCGAATCTAGGCCCACAGGAACAGATTCACCCAAAAAAGTTCCAATGACGCACCAGTATGCGTTCATATGGCGATAGGAACGATTCAAACGTTTTTTGTATGCAAAAGTTCCGATCGGAACTTTTGAGCCGGAACTTTTGAGCAAAAGTTCCGACTGAAACGTTTGCGCTCGGAACTTTTGCTTTTCGTTCGTTCCGGAACGGAACAATATCGGAACGATTGCCAAACGTTCTTTTTATAGTTCCGGTTTCTACCCCTGTTTTAAACTATATAATCTCTCGAAACATTTCATTATGTTCAAAATTAAAATGTTGATCGAAAATAACAAATTCTTGGAAAAAATAAATTTGGGGTAATGTCCCTCTCCGATGTGTTCATAATCCCATATTATACAATAAAAAAAGGAACATAATCCCATATGAAATTATGTCCTCATATAAGGCGTTCGTAACTCCAAATTCCATATTTGGGATTACGACCGCCTTGCAGGGGAACATAATTCGATATGGGATTATGTCACTTGGGGTTATGGCCGCACACCGTCTTCTTTATAACAGGACAACTCTGCAAACATAATGATTCTATCATGTCTACCGTCTACCTCTTTAAAAATTGGCTTAGAATTGGGTTGAATTAAATCCATAGTTTCGGAAACTATAGCCAGGTTATTTATATCATTAAATTATTTGGATATATATAAAGGCCTATGTTGGATAATATAATATATGAATCATTTCATTATCAACTTCTCCAGAGATTTTATCCAGCAGTGGTCCAAATGATTATTTTCGATTTGGTGATTTATATCCAATTCTTAAATTTCCTAAATTATAATTCGAAAAATGTACAAAGATCAATAAAATCCAAATTAAATAAAAAAAAATGAAAAACTCATGGATTTTTTAAGTGGATAAAAATTCATCTGCATTTTTTTTTTTTTTTGAGTGGAGAAAAAACCCCGGCCCTTCCGTCTCTAATTCCAACATCTGTACTTTAAACCCACATTTGCTAACAAACGGTCGATCGAATGAAAGTTAATTTCCTCACGATTACAAATCTGTTATTGTTTTTCAGATCTGTAAATCTGTCAATAGCGGCCACTAGACCATTTATTATATTTCAATAATACATATATAAATGTTTTATGAGCCACTTATATGAATAATTGAAGTACACATGCATGTATAACCTTAAGAATTTTATGTTTATTATTATTATTTTTTTATTTTGATAAAACACAAAAAGTCCGTTACGAAAGCGGATTAAAAAAATACAGTCACATTAAAAATATTTAAAAATGCATATATTTTCCAATAAAAATAATATGAAAGTAATAATTTTATAATCTCCGTAAATATACTAATGAAGCTCAAAGCCATCGCAAATCAACCAAATCTATTGGAAGGTCACATTACATTGCTAACAATGCATCTCTGGCTCTAAAACCACATTTTTTAAAAGGTAAACCATAGAAAACTGCCATGAAGGTGAATAATCACATAAAGTTCTTATAAATTGGGCGTATTGCCAGTAATATATATCGTATTTGTTGGATGTTTGAAAGATGAGTGTCTCAGAGACGATCTAAATTTCTATCTAGAACGATCTCGTATCGTTGACGATAGTCGACGAACGATATCGACTTGAATGCATTTCGATATCGTTTGGTATGCTGGGATTGTACATTTCCAACATTGAACAAATTACATTCATCTGGAATCTGGTTCATGTAAGTCTGAGGGAACTGGATTACTTTACATAACATGAAATACAATTGATTTGTACGAGTAGTTAATTCTTGACTTGGATTCATATTGCTAAGATCCATCAGGAGCGATAATTTGGTTTTCCAATCTGTATTATCTTCATCACAATTCATTATTACATGGGTAACAACATCTTTATATCAGTCTAAAAAATTGAAACTAAAGCGCATATTATTCGCTGTCCAGTTTGTATGTTTAGTAAAATATCTGTCAAATTTTATAATATTGAACAATGACGGAAGCTCTCCCAAAGATATGAAGACTATATCTATAACTTCCTTCAAATATTTGCCATAATCACAGACTTCAGAGTTTACACGAGGCCTTTTGATGTTGAATATTTCCAACAGCACGACGCGTACCTTTGCTTTTGTAGCAGACTTAGAAGAGCTCGCTCAACTCAAGTGCATGCATTTGCTCAAAAGTAGCTCGCTTAGCAATAAATGTTCCACAACCTTGACTTATGAGCAGAGACCTGTTTCGAGCAATAATTGTCGACGGTTGCGACAAAAATTACGTAAAACAAAAATGTTTCAATTGTCAAAGACTTGCAATTATTTTCGTTTTAAATCCCAACAATTTTAAGAATTAAATTGCAAAATTTAAAATCACTAAAGATTTAAATTTGTTTTTCTTAAAATCTTGAGTGTAAAATATGATTTGAATTTTCCAGATAGACATTCATGAATTTCATAAAATAAATTCATTAAATATGTTTTCCAAAACCATTTAATAAATCGGCCGTGGCATGTACCAATTTTTGAACATGCGGATTCTCTGCGTGAAACCTGCTGTAGGAGGGCTGGCATTTTTGATATATAAACTACACGCTATGCCCTGTGTAAAATCTGCCAGTAATCTGCACATTTGCCAGAAATATGTCAATATTCAGACATTTACCTGCCGAATATTTTGCCTCGGGATGATAAATATGTGAAATCATGTCATGAGTTCATTATTCTAAAATTTTAAATATCGTAAATTACGTTTAATATGAGCTCAATATGATTTCATCCTCTGAAAAACATTCCATATATAAAATGTGAGTCTAAATATAAATTATTTTATTTCTCAATATTAAACATTAAAACATAGAATGTGCTACTATGACATTAATATGAGTAAAAAAATGTTATAAAAATAATACTTAAATCACATATATATCATGCGTTTTCATATTTGTTAAAATAAGAAAAAATATGTTTTAATGTTTCTAACGCATTAAAACATATTTTTTCTGCAGTGCAGTGCAGTGCAGTGAAATAAATGAGTCCAATTTAAAAACATAATGTTAATATTAAATATTGGATTATCTAGAAACATTGTTATTAATATAAATTATTTTCATAGCTGAATGTATCGAGATCAACTAAATTACCCACTGATGCAAAGTCGCAAAAATATTATCGTCCTTCCACAGGTGTGAAATAAAACAGAATTTAGACAGTTTTAATATGTATACATTTTTCAAGAAATAATTGTATGTTGTGAAAAAGATTTCAATATAAAAATTTGTTTAAAAATCACAAAATGTTTTATAAATGAGGCATATGCAAGGTGTATTTAACAAGGTGAGGAAATTATGAAAATTGTTCTCATATATTATTTTTCAATATTATTATTTTTTTGTCATTCGTTTTTTGCTTTTCTTCATTTTCGGCATGATACAACTATAAGGTACAAGGATCCGAGAGTGCTTCATGAATAAAACGAGAAATTGGGAAAGTAAAAAAGTCAAAAGTTTAGTTATTACTGTCAAATACTTGAAGTTGTTTTTGTTTGCAATTATTTTATTCATATACATATGTCACGTCAATTCACTAAAGAAATTTGTTATAAATTTATAAAACGAAAACAATATATTAGACATCAACGAGACCAACAAATTTGTGAAATTTGCGCGGTAATCCGGTGAACATTTTAGACACTATTAGGATCAGTAATGCAGTATTAGGCAGTATTAGGATCAGTAATCAGTATAAACTAGAGATTGGCATGTTAGCGTGATTGAATCCTAATTTGTTTCACGTGATTGTGAGTGAGTGTGAGTAGACTAAAAAATATGAGTGAATGTGCGTGAGTACAATATTTTCGTGAGTGAGTGAGTCGAATATTTCATAAAATAAAAAATCTCACTTTTAATTTTTTGCGATTTTTCTATATTTTTGTAAAACTACAGAACAAGTAGGGCCACACCTTGAATTCAGAAGGCGTTGGGAAGGCATCTGCCCTTGCTAACCGACCGTCATCTACCCACCGATTTTTCAACTCAGAATAAGTTGCAAGCCAACAATTGATCTAATCCCGGCAAACCGGCCGTACTTAGTATGGACAAGTCTATTTTTTGTGGGGTCATGTCAATAGTTTTTGCTTGGTTTCATAGAAATGGACATAGCATTTTTTATTTATATACCCATTTTTTTTAAAAGTTTAATTTTCAATTTCAAATATACATGAAAACTTTGTATTGACTTCCTTTTGTTTATTAAGTTTAGTTTGTTCCAGGAGTTCGTGTGGGGTCCAGTTTTTATTCGAGTTATAAATATACTAACCAAAAAATCACTTTAAAAATATTTTTTTCCAACGTCTGGTAAGTTTTACCCTTTTATGGATAATTCTTAACATTATAACATCATTATTGCGTTTTAAAGATGTAGGTTGTATTGGAGGTACCACGCTCGGTCGACCAATCTCACCAACATTACAAATGAAATATATATTTTTTTGCATTCTGAAAAAAAAACAAAAAACACGTGATTTAGCGTGATTCGCGCGAATCACGATTGTGATTGAATCTTAATTTTATTCACGTGATTGTGAGTGAGTGTGAGTAGAACAAAAAAGGCGAGTGATTAGAAAAAATGTTTCGTGAGCGTTAGTAAGCGTGAGTCAAAACTTACTCACATCCCATCTCTAGTATAAATCGTCAACCTGATAAACAGCATATGGATTTAGATGATGTAGTTATAAAAATAATTGTTTATTAATAAAATTTTTAAATATTTCAGATTTATTTTATTTATAATTATGCATTTATGAAAATATTTACAAATATTTACTTTCTTTACTCTGCCATTTACTCTACAATCTGCCAGACGCTTTGTATAGGAAGTAGGCGTGTCCGTTGGCGCATTTGCACAAAATTTTGATATGTTCACCTACATACTAGGGGTTCCAATCCCGAAGCATTTCGGCATATTTTTCCCATAGTTGTAAAAGGTCTTAATTTACATAGTGCTGCTAGAGTTTATCACAAAAAATTTGAGTCAGTAAATAATTTCCTGTGCTTGAGTATTGCAGATGAAGTTAAAAACACTTTAAATCAATATTTCATCATATAAATAAAGCTGTTTTGGATCGGAGTATGCCTAAAAAATTAGTGATTGAATCTATTATTGTCTTATGTTCGCGCATCGTCTTTGAAGTTTAAATAGAACACAAATTTTACATTTTCTCAAGTTAAACCTGTCACAAATATAATTGTGTTTATACATTCTTTGTAGTTCTGAATCCAAATATGTTAACGATCAATTTATGTAACGTATAGTAAAAAAATCCTAAAGTCTGCCAATAATTAAATTTTTAATGATTACATAATATTGTTTATGTTTTATTGCCGTTCGCGCATTGCAACTGAAAGTAAAAAATAATTTTATGTTTAGGGTAATAAAAATGTATTTTGTATCAGAATAGGTTCCAAAAATTAGAGTTTAAATCTATTAATGTCCTCCTAAAATTTTATAAATTGGAAAGTTTAAAACACAAAAAAAAACGTAATTTTATTTGATAAAACCGTAGGATTAGTATAGTAGGATTAGTATATTCAAACTCTATGCTTTGAGCCTATTCCGATACAAAACAATTTTATTTAGATGGTAAAAAAACACATATACGAATTTGTTTTTAAATTTATCTGCAATGCTTAAGTACACGACATTTTTTTCGATCAAATTTTTTTTGTATTCTCTCACAGCATTATGTAACTTTTAGGCCGTATTATACTTTGATATTAAAATATAAGTTTGATTTCGATCTGCACTATTAAACATATAGTTTTGTGAAAAATACTAGAGCCGGATTCCTTACATGAAATCAAACATTTGTCAAACATCTGTTTAAAAATAATTAAAATATGCTAACGACTGCAAATTTAAAATTTAATAGTTTTAATATTTTCTACACGTTATTTTGATTGGCAATCCCGGGATTTCATTTCGGGATTTTCGGTACAAATATTCTTCGGGATCCCGGGATCCCGAAATTTCGGATTGGAAGCCCTACTACATACACAAATTTAAACGTGTACAAAATTTCAAGTTGATATTTCTATCCAATTCAGTGTATTTGCCGTATAAAGGAAGTGGGCGGGGGTACATTTGAATGTGAGGTATGAGTTTCCGCTCATCGATTTACTCCAAACTTTACCATAACCTTGCTTATGTAATGGCATTGATCTCAACGAAAACTCGTGTCGAAAACTCATTTCGTTTTCTCTAGAAATAAATAAATAAATAAATAAATAAATAAATAAATAAGTTCACTTTGTATGGGAGGTAGTCAACGGACACGTGACTTATCACGCCCAGTTTTGGAATATTTCTTAATGAGCTGTATTTTTTCAAGCATACGAAATCTCGTCATAGGACCCCTACTTCTATTATTTTTCCAAGAAGAGTATGGAGCGATACCACTGAGCACCGGAGCGTAGAATGATTGGCATTATATATTATGTAGATTTTATGTGAATTTGTTGTGTTTATCTATTTGGGTTGTTTTGCTTCAAGTCTTGAGTGAGAAAAGTGATTTGAGCAAAGTGATTGCAAAATCATTTGCGTTTATGTCGTTTATGTACCCAGATAGACAAACATACAAGCATTTCACGTAAAATCTATATATTGTATCATGACAATCATTCCAGCACCGGTGTGTCGCTTATAATGGAAGATATGAGCCAGTTTTTATAAAAATACTTGAGACAATGAGTAAAAACAAAATGAGCTCAAATTCAATTCATATATTTATTTCATACAGTGAAATACAAATTATATAAATACAAATAAATACAAATGAAATACATATTATATAAACATAAATTACTACAGATAATCAGTGAAGAAGTTTAAAATAACTTAAAATTAACCGACATTGACTCATACACCATGTGGACCAACATTTAAGCCCTTTAGATTGTCTTTGAATGACTTCCTAGAGGAACTAGCAAATAAATCAACATGACCAAGAAACATATTGGTTTCTTTAATTATTTAATTATTGAATAATTTTTTTTTAAATTGTGTTCGAAAATGAAATTTGGTTCGGATGTAGCGAGAGGGGTAATAATAGTCGATCAGAGATAGAAGTAGGGGACATTGGATTTGATTAAATCTTGTATAAACATTACTGAATATATCTTGCGCTTTTTCTAAAAAGTCTATATTAATTAAACAACATCTAGGATGGTCTTCCAAATTCCAGTTTAATTTGTAAAACATACATCTGGTAGTTTTTTTTTTTATGGATTCAATCCTTATAGAGAGAAAATTATATGCTGGATTCCAAATAGTGGAGCAATATTCCAGGTGAGGTCTGACGAGAGATGAATATAGAGATTTAAGGGTGTAAGGGTCGGAAAAGTCCGAAGCATTCCTTTTTAGAAACCCAAGCATAGAGTTAGCCTTACAATAAATTAAGTCATTATGATCTTTGATGTTCAGTCTGGAATCAAAGAACACTCCAATGTCCTTTTTTGAAAACAATCTATCAAGTAAGGTTGAGTTTATATAATATTCACATTTAAGATGAGTTTTAGATCTGCTAAGAGTAAAACATTGACACTTAGATACGTTCAAAGGTAGATAATGCATCTCACACCACAGGACTACAGAGTCGATATCTTTTAACAAAAGATTCTGATCAGAGACTGATGTGCCTGAATATCTTTAAATCGTCGGCAAATAATAGGCATTGCGAATGATGTATGACGTCAGGTAGATCATTGATAAATAATAACCAGTTGGGAAGATTAGATCAAATGGGAAATTTTAAATTTGGTGTTATTATGACAGTTAGGATTAATAAAATTATAGTCGGTCTAAGCCGACTATAAATACCCTACACATATGTGTGGTTACCATTCAAAGTGGTATATTGGTCACCAGAGTATACGAACCCTGAAAATAATTACAAACTTTCAATCGCTGAAGAATTTCCATTCAGTTGATACCCATATTTACAAATGGGTAGGTGTACCGAATTTCGATTTTTTTTTTTTGGAACCAAAAGTTTTATCGGCGGAAAACATTATTTTCATGTATTTGAGCATGATTTCAATATATATTTGACCAAAAAAGTTTACCTATGCACGTATACAGTAAAATTGATCTGTAGATGTAAATTTAATATGAGGTATTTTTGAATGTAAATGGTCAGATCACAGGTCACAATGATCTCGCCAATTTTTTCGCATATACAGCGTAGGTATATAAGTAATCTAAGTTTCATTTATCTAACTAATTGTTTAAGTAGTAGGGATTTCAACAGGCAGACAGACAGACGGACATCGCTAAATCGACTCAGGAGGTCATGCTGATCAAGAATATATATACTTTTCCATACCGGAGATGCTTCCTTCTGGGTGTTACAAACGGCGTACCAAACTGAATATACCCTCTCACTCTTAGTGTAGGGTTTAAAAATAACAACGGACCCAGGTGCCTGCCTTGCGGAACACATGATATCACATCAATTAGGTTTGAGCGGAAATCACCTATTTTAACCAGTTGATTTCAAAAATGAGAGTGAAATCCGAGAGCTCAAAGTTTGAATAAAAGAATATTGTGATCTACTTTATTAAAGGCTTTCGTAAAGTCAGTGAATATCACAACAGTTTCCACAAAAAAAATTAATACGTAGTTTCCACAAAAAAATTAATACGTAGCTGTTAAAGATTAATATTTTATATATTTCAAAACTTAACATTTTATTGTTTAATGTAAATGTAATATTTTTGAATTCTGACTATGCTGAACCATGGATGTGCGAACCATTAAATACGGTATCGGTGGACTGACCTATGAAAATAATATTCAAAACTTTTCTTAATATTTTACATAGTTAATAGAACCTTATTGTTTTGAACACCGTTTATATTAATTAAGCAACTGCTATAATGTTCAACATTTTTTTTCTATCTTTAACAATTATTTAAATGCCATCAAAATTTATTTGAATAAAAATTATAATATGATATATATATGATTTAAATTTTTTATCATTATTTATTTATTCATAATTAAAACATATAAGGAGCTCTGTTTGTTTTTTAATATGAAAAATTAAATAAATGATTTTAGACTCACTTTAATATACATGGAATGATTTTCAGATAGTGAAATCATTTTGAACTCATATTTAACACAATTGATGATATTTAAAATCTCAGCATAGTGAACTCACATATTTCGTATATTTATCTGAATTCATTTAATTCATTACATGAAATTCATGAATGTATATCTGAGTAGAAATCATATGATTTGACAAATGATTTTTTTTTTTTTTTTTGGATTAAATCATGGTTGAAGTATATACAGGTTAGTTCATCTAGACAGATAGCGGGAGAAGTTCACTTTACCGGCCGAAGCAAAAAAAAAAAAAAAAATTGCTACCCCCTGTATTTTCGCAAAAAAAAATACCAAAATTAAAAAATCGCGCCGCTCGGACCCGTGGTGACCTTGAAAAATCAAAAACCGGTGCACCCACTTACAAGTACATATGGGTACTCAAATGAAAGGTATTTTCCTCACGATTCCAAATCTGTAAGTGTTTTTCAGATCTGTCAATCCTAGCGGCCCCTACACCAATTTATGTTATTTCAATTATATGTATATGTTGTATGAGTTACTTTTATGTAATAATTGAAGTATATAAGAATGTATAACCTTAAGATTTTTAAGCTTATATATATTTTTTTCCTTTTTTTGTTTTTTTTTTTATAAAAAAAATATTAATTCATTTTTTAATATTTTTAATTTTTTTTTTGCATTATTTTAAGTTTTTTAATTTTTGATTTATTATTGAATTTAGAAGGAAAATGTTTGGTTTTCTTTGTTTTTAGCGCCGTAGGTGAAAAATTTTTCAAAAAAATCGCGCGATATTTTTGAAAAATTTTTCATTTTTTAAGTAGAAGGTATATATCTACTTTTGATTTAATTTTTGATATGAAATAGTAATTTTTGTATGATTGTAGTGCCGTAGGCGAAAAATTTTTCAAAAACACCGCGCGATTTTTTTGAAAAATTTTTCATTTTTTCAGAAGCACATAGATATATATGTACATACATTCTAAATATATGTACATACATTCTAATATACTTCAATTATTACATACAAGTAGCACATAAAACATATACATATGATTGAAATTACATAAATTGATGTAGGGGCCGCTAGGATTGACAGATCTGAAAAACACTTACAGATTTGGAATCGTGAGGAAAATACCTTTCATTTGAGTACCCATATGTACTTGTAAGTGGGTGCACCGGTTTTTGATTTTTCAAGGTCACCACGGGTCCGAGCGGCGCGATTTTTTAATTTTGGTATTTTTTTTTTGCAAAAATACAGCGCGTGACAATTTTTTTTTTTTTAATTTCACTTCGGCCGGTAAAGTGAACTTTAGCCCAGATAGCATACAGAATGTTGAGAATGTCAATAAAAAAAATATTGAAAATAAAACAATTAATTGTCATTTTAAAATTTATTTAAAGGTTATGTTTTTTGCAGTTAATTTTCACTATTTTATTAAAATTTCACTGCACAAATTAACTATTTAACATTCTAAATACACGTTGGTTCATTTTGAAGTCCTGGAGATCTTAAAACTGTTTTAAATGTTGTGTTTTGTTGATGTTAAAATTTTGAGATTTTGATTATTTTGTGAAATTGCAAACAAAGCATTGATGTTCTGTTTTAAATTTTTCGTAAACAAATGTTAAAACTTTCAAATAGTTTTCAAAAAAAAGTAAATGGCGCCTGAATTTTAGAGATGACTTAACCTGTATATACTTCAACCATGGATTAAATCATTTGACTTGAAAACTGATTGCCATTTTTTTGTGATTCAATCTCAAGACTACAAATGAACAGATTATCTAAATCACTGAATTAAAACTGATTGCAAGATCGTGAAATTCGAATCAAGACTTAGCTTAGATTTTAAAATGAATGAAATCCAAAAACATTCAATCTTTCACAGCTCTGCTATCAAGTCGGGACCTTTTAAGTCAGCTGTAGCAATTCAAACAAAGTTACCCTACACTCTATTTTGTGTTACCTCATATTATTATCTCATACAACCATCGCTTGCAGCTAACTTCACTTCAAAACGCACTGTCCAAAATGAAAATTCCAATAGATATATGTTCGTACACTTCGTAATTCATTAGGTTATATGCAGAATCATTGAAAATATGCCGAGTTTGACAGTTAAACGTTTAGGGTGTAGGGTTAGGAATTCGATTTTCAACTAGAACTGTGAGTGTATATAGTTTGTATACAGTTTCATACTAGTGTTTATCAATAACAATATGTATTTCAAAACTAATAAACTCATGTGAGACGCTACCATTTCTTCCACCAATGTATGTGTGTGTGAATCGAGTAACATGTATTTACAGTGTAAAACAAAACACGTGGTTTGCTCCTTATTTGATATTAATTGATAAATACATTAGAATACTGCAGTTAATATAAGTGTATTTAGTATCTCCTTACATGTGGTACGAATGTATAAACGGAAAACTACTAAATGCGTCATTACCTAATGCTGTTGCAGTGTTGAATAAAAAAAAAACAGGTAGATAGTTACGAACGAATCAAGCTCCGATCAAATAAGTTCGCATATTAGTATAGGAACTACATTCAAAACACTGGCTGACTGACTCTAGTACACAGCTGTACCACAACGAGTTATTTCGATTATCACATCGCAAAATTGTTTGTGTTAGTTAAGAGTCTGTGTGAGCAAGTGAGAAAGCTAGATGCCAGACGTGGCTGAACCAGCAATCAGACGAATTTAACAATTGTTGCTTGTTTGCGGTTGTAGTTGTGTGTTAAGTCGGTTATGAAGCGGGTTGTATTGCATTATCTTCTTGGCAGGAAATGGTTATTCACAAAGCGTGTTGAAACGAACCACGATAGCTTGCATATATTCGTACATAGACATTTTTTTTTTTTTAATCGAAAACACATAACTATGTTATATGATTAATTTTATAATAAAATAGATGATATGCATTGGAATTTTAGGTGAAAATATGTTTGATCAATAATAATTAAAGTTTATAAAAAATATAGTAGGATTACAACATAATACTTGCAATTATCGTAACGTAAATTAGTAACATAATTGTTTTAATTACTGAAAGCATACTTAAAGTGTGTACATGATATAATAATATCTGAGATGAATATAATCTGAACAATATAATCTGATATGACGATTAAATAATGTTTCCGAAGTAAAATATGTATTAGCTATTAAATTGTTATTCAATTACAATTTAATTTTCAAGTATAGTTTATATCGATATTGATACCCAAGTAATACAAGGTAGAGTTTTTGTCACGAAGTCTATATATTTTCCTTAGTTTAACAGTAGATACGTAACGCGTAACGAGCATTTATATGTATAAATATTACTAAAATTTCGATTCTCATTTCGCAAATTCGCTGCACGTAAATCTATAGATCCAGACTTTTTTCCAGTGTTAAATGGGTGCTCTTTATGAAAATATAAATTACATACCTCTGGGAAGTTATTATCACCGCATTCGAAATAAACAGCATTATTATGAACAATTGCAGCTGACATTTTAATAACATTCAGCAAAGAACCTTTTTAATCCAAAATAATAATTGTTTGGCACCACTTCACTCGTGTTCTTCTAAGTTTTCAGTATTGTTTATTAATTGCATATGTTTTATTTAGTTTAGGGTTTTAATTAACAGACAATTTTTATTAAATAAATTCCAATGAAATTGAAACTGAACAAACCAGTTTGTTGTTTTTATTTTAAATTCTCTTTTCAACAATTAGAATTTCTGTCATGCCTGTCACATTTGCTAATGCCAATGTTCTAATGTGCTGGTAGTAGTGTTGATTGTTGTGGTGGTTTTTGCCTTAGATAAGTTAGCTTGTCATCCAGTCAAAGCAATTCAATACAACTTACTTTGTCTCTCTTTAACAAAATTAGCGGGTTCAAAATTATATTTTGTTTTATTACGTAGTTTTATCACATAAAATTTAAATTTGCTACATCCTATACATTTTTTTTTCTGTTTATAGTATACTGCTAATTTTTTTTTAAACACGGTATAAAATAATCGCAGAACAGTGAAAAACTTTTTCTTCATCCAAATTTAAAATAGCAACAGCTTCCTATCAAACGAGATAAGGCACAATAAACTTCCGTCTCATACGAACTGTAAACCGTATCGAACACCAAACGCTTTGAAACTGAAAAAAAAATAAAAACATTGAATCAGTCAGTGTTGCATTCATTGGTGATTTCGAAATATTTCGAGAAGTGTACACACTTTCGTCCATGCAAAAGTAGTAGATTAGCAAATTTTGGGACGTATGTGAAGTTAACAACTCCGTTTCAACAACGAAACGGGTGGAATCAACATCTGCCACCATAAGTAGGCAGATCTGAATTTCACTCCGTTTCCGCCTCGTTCTATTAAATTTCAAACGTCAGTGCGCAGAGTGGCCAGATTAATAATCTTGATTTTTGCCATTGTAATAATCGATAAAGGTACGATTATTTCATTATTATTTAATGCTTTTGTAAAACGAATTAAAACCTATCTGTTTGTTTTATTTCTTTTTGTTTCACATTGCTGTGAAAATCCTTAAAATGAAAAATCGTCTATAGTTGTTGAAAGATATTATTGGATATTCACAAAAAAAAAAATTTAAAATTATAAAATATGAAAAGTATATAATTTTCTACAATTTCTACAGTTTGAAAAACTTTTCATACTGATATTTTATCGGTAACATTTTAATTCCGGAACCATAATTTGGTAACAGTTACGATATTTCATATAAAACAGTATGAAACGAATAAAAGTAAAGATACAATACTGGAAAAATTAATACATGGATTAATACATACACCAAATGGTCGTTCTATTAAGTACTTGATGATCAATTTTCTTCTGAGTATAATAATAAAAAAAAGAAAAACCTAAAATAATTTTTACTAAAAACATAAACTGTATTTGCTTTCAAGTATTTTTTCCAATTATATTTTTAAGATATTCAAACGATATCGTAAATATGACATAATGCACAAAAAATCAAATTTTTATTTCTTTACTATTTTTAATAATTTTTAAGCATTTAGGAGGATTTGGAGGAATATTTATACAAATCTTCTGTATCGTTTTCTTGAAAACGACCCATGCGGTTAATAAATTCTCTGGTGATATTTTATATTATATTGATTTTACGATATTAAAACCATTTTCTGCATTTGCCTTTATATGGACTAAAAATTGTTGAAGTAATTTTGGTAAACACTAAACATACAATAGTTTTGCAAAAAAAAATTACACAGTTTTTTTATGACATTAAAAAGTATAATAAAATGTGTCGTTGAGAATCAAAAAGGCTTAGTCCATTTTTGGAAAAAAAAAGTTAAACTAGGCCAAAATTCGTATTCTAGAGCTGGTATTACATATATTGTATTTTTAAAATTTCAGAATTTAACGTTTTAATAAGTATGTTATTTGATATACATTAAAACATAGAAGTTTGCATCAAAAATTTCCAAAAATTCAAGAATTGAAAAATTGTTTGAAATAAATTGGGACATCTACATTTTTCTGCAAGTATTGGATATTTTGAAAATTATGCCACACTATTATTATTGTTACTCAATTAAATGACACTTCGAGTTTATCTACTCAATTTTTTGACTTTTTTCTCCTTCTGTGCTTTCTATTGGTTGCTATCTTTTGCCTGTAAGATATCGATATAACTTCATACTATTTTAATAAAGGATTTTTTTAATGCAAGATAATATTTTTGACTGAAAATATTGGGCAAAGTCTAAACAAACTATATCTGAAATATTACATAATTTTGTCATTTTTACTTCCTGAGATAAAACTTCCTTTTAACTGGTTCTGCGGAATACAAAAGCGTTTCTCATTTTCGAATTTTATAAATTTAAATTTAATCTAAATTCAAAAATCTTTAAATATGTTGATATCACTATTATTAATAATGATTGAAATAATATAAAAATTAGTGAATATTCAAAATACATAGGTAATAAATTTATACATATATACTGTCTACAGACGACGGATACTCAAATACTTCAATCACGTAGCGATTCGTACCGCTACAGAACTTTCGAATTACAGTAGGCGATAGTGTTTTATATATGGGCCATTCCACACCAAATCGATTTCAATGAAATTTTGGCAACTGATAAAGGGTATCGAGACATGCACTAAACAATTTTTTTTTTTATTTTTTCCGAACACTACTTTTAGAGATACAGTGGCTCTAGCATTCTAAGTTCATCGAAAAGGGTAAAATCTCAAATTTGACTTTTTTGGTCGATTTGGTGTGGAATGGCCCATATATATATCTGGAAATATTCTTGAAACTCTTTAAATTTTTCTTTTGTAGTATAATTTTATTTGATTCTAACTTACACAAAAAATACACAAAAATACACAATGAGATCAAAAATGCACTGTTTTTGTGGAATTACACTAAAAGTGGCAACACTGACACAACTACACTTCTTTACAAAGAGAACGAAGTGAAATTAGATCTGCCTACTTTTGGTGGCAGATGTTGATTCCACCCGTTCTGTTGTTGAAACAGTGTTGTTAACTTCACGCATATAACGAAGTGTGAAGTCTGCCTACTTTTGGTGGCAGATGTTGATTCCACCCGTTCCTGTTGTTGAATCAGTGTTGTTAACTTCACGAATATGTAAATTTGTTATACATCTTAACGATATGAAGTCAAATTTAGTTATAGTAAAAACATTATTTTTCATTGTAATTTTTTAAAATTATCAAATGTCACAAATTTACTATGTGTAATAATGTTTTTTGTTTACAATCTGCTGAATATAAATTTACTATGATTGATAACATATTTACTTCTGAAAGAAATGAATGGAAAGATTGACATTTCAAATTATATCGTATTTATGCATTTATTATATTTAAATAAAATAAAAAAAAAACAAATTAAATAGCACCTCCTTACATTGTGGCGCAGTCTCGCACAATTTTGTGACTGCGCTGTGTCAACCGCAAACGCAGCAGTTCGATTCTGTCGCATTCCTTCCGCTCCTGTGCACTGTTCACGGACTTGGATCTATCTTCAAACGACCGCAAGGGCCGTCAGCAACATGTTTGCTACAATTACCCATCTCCATGTTTGAAGGAGCCACACCAGGCGAAGTCGCTGAGCAAACTTGACAGGAGATTCCGCTGCATTTCAAGTAACAAAAATGCCAATATCGCCTCCCAAGACCTGTAAAACACTGGCGCCGTGCTACTGCATGTTGTACAAATAACAACAGCTACAAAAAGTTATAATTAATTAAAAATATTTATTTTAATTTGTGATAGCATACCCGCAGTCGACCGCCGCTGTTGAAAAATGATGTAAAAAAATGATTGGAAAAATTCTCTCTGTGACATGATCAATCCAATTCATAGTAAATTTAATAGACATGTTAACAAATCACAAACTGTTATTGTTCATAGTAAAAGCATATGAAACGTAGTATAATTTTCGATATATTATTTCCCTAGGTGTAGAAATAAGTAAAAGCCCAATAAGCAATGGCTGCATTCACACCCAAGAATAATAGAAACAAAGATTGCCCAGAACGTTGTTCAAAACTTGAATCTTCTGCGCATGTACGTAGAAGTTTTTTGACAATTGTAATTTTTCCATTGTGTCAGAATGTTGTTGCAATGTCCATGTGCAGAAATGTCTTGATCAGCGCGCTAGTTGATGCATCCACTGAGGAAACTGCCGGAAGCCAATGTTTTTTGGCAAAAATGTTTTCAAAAATAAAATTTCAATGAAATAAAAATTTGTAATTTATGAAATGTCTAAATTTAAATTTCCTTTACATGACATTCCTTAGTTTTTGACGTCAGCAACACAGGGTGTACATGCGCAATGCGTAATCTTATTATTCTATTATTCTTGATTCACACCCAGGGAAAAAGTATATCGAAAATTTTTCTACGTTTCATTTATTTTTACTATGAACAATAACATTCTATAATTGTTATCGTTTCTAGTAAAGTTACTATGAATTGGTTTGATCATTAATATTTCATAGTAAATTGTATGTCAAATCCAGCGTTTACTTTTCCAATTACCATTCACAGAAAATTTCTAGAAATTGGCTGTTTTATTTTTTTTTTTTTGTCATTTATAAAAATTGTTTAATAACGGGTAAGCTATCCCAAATTTAATTAAATATATTTAAATAATTGTATTTTTACATGTACCCGTTGGCGGCAACACGACACTTCTTATGGCGGATGTCTCTAATATTATTGGGATTAATGATCCGTGAGCCACAGTATCCGAACCATCCGACTGCTTTCGCAAAGCCTTCGCATCATCGTCTGCGGCATACCGTAACCTTTGCATCAACACAGTTCTAGGTTGCGCACCTCGTGAATGTCTTGCAGATGCTCGAGTTGCGCGATGGACAGCAGCCTCGCCGTTGTCCAGGTTATAATGCATTTCATTGTGGACGACGTTGACCTTTCCGACGTCGCTTGTAGTCGCATAGTGTGAATATATGCTAATATATTTGTTTTGGATTAAAATACCGTAAATAAAAATAATTTTAAATGTCAATCTTTCCATCCATTTGTATTTGAATGCAAAATGTTATTAAACATATTAAATTTATTGAGCAATTTGAGCTTGAATGGCCATTTTTTCCAGCATGAAATTTTTACGCTACATTAGCGCTGCCTTTGTTATCGATGACATTCGATTATATTTTAGCTCAAATATTTATAAAAAAAAAATGGAATTCAGATTGGAAAATATGTTTTCAATCAATTAAAGAGTTCTATGTAACTTTAATAAAATGTTAATAATAAATTAATTTGTAAATTTATAGCTGAGATAGCGGTGCATTCAGTAACAGTGAGCGATTAGTTACTGAGCAGTTTCGCAACGGCTGAGGTCGCTGAATGCACACTAAGAAAACAAGATGTTTATGAAAGTCTTGCTGCAACTATCCTTTTAAATTTACGGCTTGTAGCAAATATTCACACATCCCATAAGTTTCAATAAAGTTGCAGCAAAACTATTAATATTTTTTGAATATGACATATATGCAGATAGTTACGAGATGTTTGCCACAACAGCAATGAAAATTGAGATATTTACAGTTTACTGATAGCAAACATCCTGAGTGCTTGGACATTGGACATTATTGTTCAATTATTAATAGTTTTTTCTTTTTAAATCAAAAGTTTTCTTATTAATTTAATTGTATTTGAAAAATTCAGTACCATAACTTTAAATATTTCAATATTAGAATAGAATATAAAATAAATACTGTTGTTTTAATGGTTTCCTCCTGTAATAATAAACGTGGAAAGACATAAAAACTAATATAAACATGTTCGTTTTGTACGTCATTCTGCGTGTTTACTCTAAATGGGCACATGTATTTTTTTTGTTGTAATAATCCACATTATTAAACGCGACATTAGTAAGGACTCAATATATTTAATGTAAATAAATTATATTTAAATTTTTATTTATTACAGAAAATAAATAATACATCGAACTTCTATTATGGCAACGAACTCAAAAATAACTGCAGACTCAAGTACTACAGTCAATTATTGGAAACCAAAGCAAACATTAAATGTTTGCAACGAGAAGTGTCTTTTAATGTGTGTGTTGTAAAAGTGAATATCAATTTCGAAATTTAAATAAAATAATATATACAATAAATTAACTAAAATACATTTTTGTTTTAATAAATTATTGGGAAAATGTAATTCGATTCTACTATAATATTAATAATACGTATCAATAAATTTGCATAGGTCTTTCTTATTGTAATTAAAATATCACCTTATAAAATGTATGGTACAACCACACATTGTATTAACAGTTTCAATATTACTGAACTAATGGGACGCATCCTATTGACCAATTTTAATGGTATAAATTATTATATTTCTATTGAAATACTATTAATTTACCATGATTTTTTTCTGGGTGTGGTTGCTAGCAATATTTATGATATTTGACGGATGTTTGAGAGATGGTTGTCTCAAATACGATTTAAATAATTTGTAAATAACTTGATATTTAGGGGTGTGATATTTCTGGAAATCATCTTTGTTTTCTTAGTGCAGCCAATGAGTTTAATTCCCGATTTACATTGTATCTTCTGTGAGATACACCGTATCACCTAGGGTTGCATTTCTTTATAAAACTGCTATAATAAATAAATAAATGAAACAGAAATATGTTAAAAAAAGACAGATATAAATATACTATAATGTGTTTGACGGAAAACCAAATAAACAAAATCAGCTGCCAATATGTTCTGATTTTCTCGAACTTAAATGTATTTTTTTGTAGGACAATGACTGGACTTAGACCCACCATGGCAAGAATATTGCACTGCAGACACTCAAGACAAGGAAAATAGGCAATGTGCTGATTGAGTTAAGAGCTGAATGGCACCATAATGCATTTGGCAAAAGGCAGAAACTAAACACCAAAGGCAGATCAAATGCATTTTTTAAATTAACATCAAAAGTTCTGTGATTTTAAATGTATATGCCAGCTGCTTGTCGTCGAATATTCCCATGCGAAATAGCACTCCTCGGCAGATTATCATATAACTAATAAAGTAGTGCAACAGTCACAAAAAGCCACATATTTTAAATTGTATCTTCCGCCACGTAGATTTCCTCAACATGAGCGAGGTATATCTATTTAATTTTTCATGTATTTAGTTTTAAATTTAACTTTTTTTGATTAAATTCAAATTCTTGATTTTGTATTTGAATTTTTCTTAATATTTTTATTTTAATTTTAAACTTCAAAATATATGAACATGCCAATATTTGACAACCACTTCAATTTTTTTTATAACAATCTATTACATGTTGAACTTTTCTGTATCGCCTCCTATAATGCGATACAGTCGCAGTATCACTTCTCCTATAAATTTGCAAGCTATCTGGTCGCTTACACCTGATCATATTCCCATAATATTTGTTACCCTCTCTTTTAGGGCCAGTTTTTTAGTGCTAGTTTAAACGTAGTTTAAACTCCGTTTAATTAATCTTCTCATTAAATTAGACGACGTTTAATTTTGTTAGCAGTTTTTCAGTGATAGTTTAAAAAGAACACACACCAAGACAATACATATGGCACCACAGGCTAATGACAAATAATTCTCTCGATTTTGACTTCTGATAAATGTCATTCAAAATTAAATAAATAAAAATATTGTTTCAGAAAAATAAAATTAATGTAATTTTAAATTTTAGCAACAGATCGAGCAACTATAGTGCTCTTGAGAGATTTTGTTTAAATCATAGTGTGCAAAAATACAAAAATTAGTAATAATATGTGAAACAACGCAGCGACAGAAAATAGTGAAAAGTGTTGTGAGAAAAAATCATGTCAAAAACTTTGAAAGTTTAAACGTAGTTTAAACCATCAGCATCGGTCGTTTAAACTATGTTTAAACTACGGTTAAAGTTCACTGAAAAAATCGATTCTAATTTTAAACGAAGTTTAAACCATAAACAAAGTTCAACTAGCACTGAAAAACTGGCCCTTAGTGTATCACCAGGAGATACAGCGTATCTCCGGAAGATACAATGTAATGCCCGATTTACATTGTATCTTATGTGAGTTTCACTGTATCGCCTAGGGTTGCATTTTTTTATAAAATTGCTATAATAAATAACTGAAACAGAAATATGTTAAAAAAGACAGATATAAATATACTATAATGTGTTTGACGGAAAACAAAATAAACAAAATCGGCTGCCAATCTGTTCTGATTTTCACAAACATAAATGTATATCTTGGTAGTGCAATGACTGGACTTTCCTGACTGGACTTGACTGTCCTGAGTGCAGGCACTCAGGACAACATTCAATAAATTAAATCCCTGCAGAATAAGAATAGTTAAATGTGCAGCATACGCACTTTATTTGCCGATGCCTTTGAATGACATTAAAACTTAACTCGTGGATAACTCGGGGTAAATGGAATCTGAAAACACCAAGGAAGCATGGTCAGTGTTCTGATTTTATGAATAAAATAGCACAATGAAAGAAGCTATTTAAAATCAATCCCAAATGATCCGTCTTTTGTAAATGCATTAAAAGTAACGAAAAAAACTGTTTTTTTTTTAATGCGAACAGCATGATGATTTGGTTTTTGAAATCCAGTATTTTGTGACGAATTCCTTAAATATATGTGCACCAATATCATGTGCGAAATCGGAAGAAAATATTTTGAATTCAAATTTGTTTAAATTAATTTGAAACTTCAAAACGTATTTTTTTTAATTGTCAATATTTGGCAGACACATTATATTCATAGCAATATTTTACAAAATTTTATAGAAAGCGATTCGGCGATACAGAAAAGTTCAACATGTTGAACTTCTCTGTATCGCCTCCTATAATGCGATACAGTCGAAGTATCACTTCTCCTATAAATTTGTAAACTACCTGGTTGCTCACACCTGAACAATTTTCCGTAAGATTTGTTGCCGTCTCGTTTGGTGTATCTCCGGAAGATACAATGTAAATCGGGCATAAATCGGGCATAAGGTTCGATAAATTTGGAGAATATTCTTTTACAACCAACTTGGATGTAATGTCATGATCAAGCCGAAGTAAAGAACGTTATTACAACGCTAGTTTTCGAAGTTAAAAAAAACTTGACACGAAATTCACTACACAAAATGACTCAGTGGCAACCCAGTGACGTGATAAATCCCAGTGACTCGTTCTGACGGAATCAACTCCTCTTTCCGTTAAAAAAGTAGGAGCATTCGTACTTCTTTGTCAGAACCCTGCTCAGAAATCGGAGCGAAATAGGTTCGGCTGACGCCTTAACGGAACATAGAAATCCAATGGAATTTTACGTTCTCTTTCTGGCCGATTTTCTCACAAAATTCTCTCCTAAGAAATTTTTTTAACGAAACTTTTGTTTCTTCTCTCTCTCCTCTTTCTCATATTCTGACGTTAATTTTATCAGAATAGAATGTCATATTCGCGCGCAAACTCTGAATTAAAGCTGAAATTAAAAAGGAACACAAATGACGTATAATTCAAATGTTTCTTATTTTACAATACAAGTATATTTTTATTAAGTTGTTTAAATATTACATTGAATTATACATACAATAGAAGTGTATAACATAATTATTGACTTGATTTTAATTATAATAAAAATTGCATATATATATATAGCTTAAATAATCATGTTTATAGATAATACTAATTTACTGCAACCAGTAGCGATTTTGGTAATTTTGCAGCTGTTTTGTTACTTAACTTACATAATCTATATTATTTATATAAATTAAGTAAATATAAGTAAGAATGATACAAATGGTATAAATTATATAAATGGTATAAATGAAATAAATGATATAAGTGACAAATTATGTAAATAGCAATAATTATATACATGATATAAATTATATAAATGATATAAGTGATATAAATGACATATAATCTTTTTTTTATATATATATATATATTTTTATATATATTTATATATATATATATATATATATATATATATATATATATATATATATATATATATATAAAAAAAGATTAGATGTCATTTATATCACTTATATCATTTATATAATTTATATCATGTATATAATTTATGCTATTTATATAATTTACATCACTAATGCTATTTATATAATTTACATCACTTATACCATATATAACATTTACATAAATTATATAAATGTCACTTATATCATTTATTTCATTTATACCATTTATATAATGTATACCATTTGTATCATTCTTACTTATATTTACTTAATTTATATAAATATATATATATATATATATATATAAATATATATGTATATATATATATATATATATATATATATATATATATATATATATATATATATATATATATATATATATATATATATATATAAATATATATATATATATATAAATATAAATATATATATATAAATTTGTAATTAATAATTAATAGTAATTAGTCGGCAATTTTCGGTTTATTCTCGCCATATTCGGGACTCTCCTGCTTGATGGCCTCGTTGCTGTAGATGTGCATTCCCAGGCAGAAATTGCCAGACTGGAACAAATGGCCCAGTACTGGCACACTACTGGTTGCCGATGCTAGGCATTCAGTCCTGGCGCAATACTGGCACAAAGCTGGTTTACAACAGGCATACTACTGGGCCCGTCTTCAATCCAATGTCGGGCCGTATTTACTGCCAGCGCTACGTCAGTACTCACCCAGTATAGGTTGCCAATTCTGGCAACGTAATGCTAGCGTAGTACTGGCACAACGCTAGTTTACAACTGGCGTACTACTGGGCCCGTCTTCAAGCCAATGTCGGGCCGTATTAATAGCCAGCGCTTCGCCAGTACTCGCTCAGTAGATGTTACCAAATCTGGCAATATAATACTGGCGCAGTACTGGCACAACGATGGTTTACTACTGGTATATCCCTGCGTCCGTAGTCAACCCAATTCCGGGTCTTACCTGAAATTTTGTGCGTCTCACGAAACAATCACAGAGTGTGGGTGGTTATGTGTAGGGTATACGCGAGTGTAGGAATGAGTCTCATATCGTGCGTGCGCATGAGTGTGGGCTTTATGCGAGCGATATGAACTCACTGCATGCTATGAAACTTGCACCAAAATGGAAATCGTTATAAGGAAATGCGGAATCAGGACGTGAGACTCATATATGATTATAAAATGCGTCGCACGGAGTGCTATTTAAATGAAGGAAATACAAACTTGGGTGCAACATTTTTTTTGGAAATGAATATTTGGCATTTGAAAATGTATTTTGTGACTTTTCGTTCTACAACGACGATATGAATTTTAAATTTAATAAAAACACTTTGCTCAAACAAATTTTTTTTTTTAGGCTAAGCAATTTTAATTTTGAAGTTTGTTTATTTATTATTTGTATTTTAGTTGTAGTGTATCATATTTCTTTTGTGAAAAAAACCGAGAAGCGATCATGAGGTGTTAGAGTAAGTAATAATAATAATAATAGTTTGGCGCTGCAGTCCTGTATAGAACTTAGGCCGAGCTCTCTCACCACTTTGAGCTGTGCGTGTTATATTTGTACTCAATGTGGTGGGACCTACAGTTTATTGCCGAATCCGATCGGCGTGTGAGAGCAATGTTTCATAGGCAATGTTTTACTCTCGTAGGTTTGCCATTTACTGCCGAGAGGTAGCGCGGTATAGAAAAATGTTTCTATGAAAAGATGTTGTTAGCCCCAGTCCAGGCTTGAACCGGGGACCTTTCAGCTCGCAGTCCAACGCACTAACCACTGAGCTACCGCGGCTACGAGTTAGAGTAAGTTCCATTAGTAAATTTAAACTGTTGAACAACAATTAACAAATTCAGTTTTATGTTAAGACGCGATGAACTGGTACAGGGGCATCAGACGAGTGACATCAACATCTGCAACAAATGGTCTATTGGAATACAACGAATCGGATGTTGCTTATCTGACGCAAATTGTTGAAGTATTTGATCGCGAGGAGCAAATATATGCGTCGCTTTTGGAACAAATGTGGTAAATGCAAAATGTTGCACAGTCTCATGCGGTTGATATATAATCGAATGTATGTTTTGCAGCTCTACCAAAAATAACATCAACATAGAGCTCTTGACGCTGAACGAAAACATTAACGAGCTGCTCAACACGGAGAAACTTTTGATGGGCAAATGCCAGGAGAAGGCCAAACAGCTGGAGAAGTTGCAGCTGTACTCCAAGGAGTACCTTTACCAAAATGATTTTATACTTTTATCTACATATTAATATTGAGTAAAGTGCGACTCGTTCTTGCAGTACAGTATAAAATATAAAATATAAAATATAAAATATAAAATATAAAATATAAAATATAAAATATAAAATATAAAATATAAAATATAAAATATAAAATATAAAATATAAAATATAAAATATAAAATATAAAATATAAAATATAAAATATAAAATATAAAATATAAAATATAAAATATAAAATATAAAATATAAAATATAAAATATAAAATATAAAATATAAAATATAAAATATAAAATATAAAATATAAAATATAAAATATAAAATATAAAATATAAAATATAAAATATAAAATATAAAATATAAAATATAAAATATAAAATATAAAATATAAAATATAAAATATAAAATATAAAATATAAAATATAAAATATAAAATATAAAATATAAAATATAAAATATAAAATATAAAATATAAAATATAAAATATAAAATATAAAATATAAAATATAAAATATAAAATATAAAATATAAAATATAAAATATAAAATATAAAATATAAAATATAAAATATAAAATATAAAATATAAAATATAAAATATAAAATATAAAATATAAAATATAAAATATAAAATATAAAATATAAAATATAAAATATAAAATATAAAATATAAAATATAAAATATAAAATATAAAATATAAAATATAAAATATAAAATATAAAATATAAAATATAAAATATAAAATATAAAATATAAAATATAAAATATAAAATATAAAATATAAAATATAAAATATAAAATATAAAATATAAAATATAAAATATAAAATATAAAATATAAAATATAAAATATAAAATATAAAATATAAAATATAAAATATAAAATATAAAATATAAAATATAAAATATAAAATATAAAATATAAAATATAAAATATAAAATATAAAATATAAAATATAAAATATAAAATATAAAATATAAAATATAAAATATAAAATATAAAATATAAAATATAAAATATAAAATATAAAATATAAAATATAAAATATAAAATATAAAATATAAAATATAAAATATAAAATATAAAATATAAAATATAAAATATAAAATATAAAATATAAAATATAAAATATAAAATATAAAATATAAAATATAAAATATAAAATATAAAATATAAAATATAAAATATAAAATATAAAATATAAAATATAAAATATAAAATATAAAATATAAAATATAAAATATAAAATATAAAATATAAAATATAAAATATAAAATATAAAATATAAAATATAAAATATAAAATATAAAATATAAAATATAAAATATAAAATATAAAATATAAAATATAAAATATAAAATATAAAATATAAAATATAAAATATAAAATATAAAATATAAAATATAAAATATAAAATATAAAATATAAAATATAAAATATAAAATATAAAATATAAAATATAAAATATAAAATATAAAATATAAAATATAAAATATAAAATATAAAATATAAAATATAAAATATAAAATATAAAATATAAAATATAAAATATAAAATATAAAATATAAAATATAAAATATAAAATATAAAATATAAAATATAAAATATAAAATATAAAATATAAAATATAAAATATAAAATATAAAATATAAAATATAAAATATAAAATATAAAATATAAAATATAAAATATAAAATATAAAATATAAAATATAAAATATAAAATATAAAATATAAAATATAAAATATAAAATATAAAATATAAAATATAAAATATAAAATATAAAATATAAAATATAAAATATAAAATATAAAATATAAAATATAAAATATAAAATATAAAATATAAAATATAAAATATAAAATATAAAATATAAAATATAAAATATAAAATATAAAATATAAAATATAAAATATAAAATATAAAATATAAAGTAATATAAATACAAACATATAATAAACACAATTTGTTATATAAAATTATTTATTACGTTGTTATTAACATTTGTTTTTTTATACCCTACATCTATGTTTTTTTTATACAAAATTAATTAAAGAAACATATTAAAAATTTTTCAAGATATATTAAATGTTTTAAATAATGTTTAGATTTCGATTAGGTATAACTATGGGCCAACACTGGCATTAGAGTTTGGCAGCGTTGTGCCAGTACTGGTAGAAAAATTGGGCCCAGCTCCCGCCGACACTATCATTCCGACTCTGGCACAGTACTGGCGAATAACGGGACCAGTAGTGGCATTAGTGTTTGCCAGCGTTGTGCCAGTACTGGTAGAACAATTGGGCCCAGCTCCTGCCGACGTTATCATTTCGACGCTGGCACAGTACTGGCAAACAACGGGGCCAGTATTGGATGCCAGCATTGGCAATACTGGCGCCAGTACTGCGCCAACGCTGGCCCAGTTGTTAATTTCTACCTGGGTTGGTATAAATACATCGTTGTCTAGAGCCACCTTCAGTTTGTCCAATATTTTATTGAAGAGGTGCTGCAGCGATTTTGACGTTTCTTTTAGAGGAAAATCACGTCCGAGTCGATTTATGCAGCCGATCAAATGTAGTGTTTGCGTTGTAGACAGTGGATCCCAGCAGAATTTAACAATTTCTGAGCAGAAGAACATTTAATTTGTATTATTTAATAGAATAAGGCATTTTTCTATTAGCTGTGTACCTGTTATTTTCGGAAGTATATTTTTCTCAATAATCGTGGTCACTAAATTGACATCCGGATCCAATTTTAATCACTTCTCGCTTTCATGCTCACCATAAGCGTATAGCATGGATGCCGCAAACCTATTCATTTTTCCCAATATCTTTGTATTTGTCATTGAGCGGCGACCAATTGTGTAGCTCCACGCGTATTAAGGGTCCCAAGACCTTAAAAAGTCCCTTATTCAAATAAAATACACTTTTTTATATTAATATTAAAAACAAACCTTGGGCAGACAAAGACTGACAAAAGCATCCTTATACGATTCCATATCTGTTTTGCGCCAAATATAAAACTTCAGAAGTATTAACTCGACTTTGCAGAACTCATCGGTGACATCGACAAAGATTTCTTCAGCTGCTTGCGCAAGTTGTTCTGCAGCCAAACTAATTGATTTTTTAAAAAAATACATAATTTTCTTACTAATTAAAAAAACCCACCTAGACTAGTCTTAAACTGTTCCATATAATGATCGGAAATTTCATCATCGCTGGACATGCCATCCAAGTGCGATTCCAAGAGTTCGTTCTTTTCACGTTCACATCGGTGACGCGTGCGTCTACCATCACGTTCAGCGGCACGACGCACTTGTTCCTCGTATTCGACACTACGACGCGCGGCTGCGGAATAGGTGGGTTCTGTGCAAGAGGAGAAATTGTATAAAGATTAATATGAAATAAGCCGCTAAGACGTACTTAAGGTCTCTGCCATTTCCTTGGCCTGATCGCGCACATCCTGTCGCCGGCGCTCGAACAGGCCTGATGTTTGTACTGCGTTTGCATGGCCAATTTCTCCAAGTCACTGATGGCGACAAACTGCAAAAGGCGCCGCAAATTATTTTCAATTATTTAAAAAAAAGTAACAAACAAAAGGTACCTTTTCATTGAGACAATCCACCAAGTCTGAGACATAACAGTTGAGCTCCTGATAGAAACGATATTTGGCCGCTGCCGTGGGTGCGTGCTCCGTGTACATCTACAGCTGCTGCAATTCGCTGGAGATGCGCTCAACGTCGGCGCTGTGCTTGGCCTTTAGTTCGCGTAGTTCTGCCAATCTGCAATAATTGCATGTTTTAAATAAATCAAAACCAATTATAGAGTATATAATCCATGTAAAATATTATCATGCCTGTTGCTAATGGTCTGTCGTATTTCATTGGGTGCATTTTGTTCTTATCCTGTTCGCACTGTGTGGTGCGCAGCATCTGCTGTGGCTTCTGCAACGCATTCTTGGCATACGCCTGCTCCAGCAACGTCGATGTGGACTGTGGCACCATAGACTGTTCCAATCTGACGGCAGAGGATTTGATGACAAAGCGTGACAACACTGACTCCTGCCATAAAGCCAGTCGGCAATTTTCGGTTTAATCCTCGCCATCCTCGGAACCCTCCTGCTTGATGTTCTCGTTGCAGTAGATGTGCAAAAGTTTGTCCTCGTCATCGGAGTCAAATAAGCGCGAGAAACGAAAAACGCGATCGGGTCGCAAATCCAACAGTTCGCGGACATCGACATTAGCGTATTTTGAGGGCAGCATAGCAGCGAGTGGAGTATCGAGTTTGCGATGGGCAGCGGCTGTATATTAAACAAATTATTTTAGCATTTATCATAAAAATCTTTTAAATTACTTACAACTTTTTTGAACGCACAACCGCGTTCAATTGATAAGTAGAAAAAATGAAAATTTTCTTGCTGACATTTATTTTGACGAAGGAAAATGGCAGCCATTGAAAAATTCTCTCACAGAATAGAAGTTGAAAGAGGAAAAGGGTGAATTAACGAAACAGGGTTGCTTTCAATAGTCCCAAGCAAGGCAGAGCGGAGCTAACTTGTCACTGGGATTAAATGTCAACAGAGAAGCATTTTGAAAAATAACAAAGTATAATAAAACAATAAAAACGTACTATTTAACATCAAAACGTACTTTTATGCAGAAAAGTAAAAATTAACGAAAAAGGTAGGTATATATTTTTCCCGTGGGATCTAAATTGATGACCAAAAAAAAAAAATTAAGGACAGACGGAAATTTTTCAGAAAAAAAGGACAGACGGACATTTTTGCATTGCTGGTATTTTTTTCTAAATATAGGAAAACAAAACTGTACTGTTAATTTTTAATTCCATATTTTTTTTTAATAAATTTATGTATCACAAGTAAATAAATAATTGAAAATAAAAAGAATTTTAAACCTATGAAACGTTTAAATTTCATCGCAAACAGTCATTCAATGATTTTTCCATAGCCTACAATTAAAAGGCAATAAAAAGTTTATATATAAATATATATATATATATATATATATATATATATATATATATATATATATATATATATATATATATATATATATATATATATATACATTTTAGATCTCCTTGTGTATTTTTTGTGTAATTTAGAATCAAATAAAATTATACTACAAAAGAAAAATTTAAAGAGTTATATATAAATATATATATATATATATATATATATATATATATATATATATATATATATATATAAAACACTATCGCCTACAGTAATTCGATGGCAATCATATAAAAGTTCTGTAGCGGTACGAATCGCTTTAGCGATACTTATACGTGATTGAAGTATTTGAGTATCCGTCGTCTTTAGACAGTATGTATGACGAATTTATTACCTATGTATTTTGAATATTCACTAATTTTATTATATTATTTCAATCATAGAGGCCTCTCTAAATAGTGATAAAGGGAAAAATTGAAAAATGTTGTTGTCAAACTATATTTAATTTCAAACAGTAAAACAGAATGTACTTGGATTATTAATAATAGTGATATCAACATATTTAAAGATTTTGAATTTAGATTAAATTTAAATGTATAAAATTCGAAAATGAGAAGCGCTTTTGTATTCCGCAGAAACAGTTCAAAGGATATTTCATCTCAGGAAGTAAAAATGACAAATGATGTAATATTTTAGATATAGTTTGTTTAGACTTTGCCCAATATTTTCAGTCAAAAATATTATCTTGCAGTAAAAAAATCCTTTCTTACAATAGTATGAAGTTATATCGATATCTTACAGGCAAAAAATAGCAACCAAGAGAAAGCAAATTTCACAGAAGGAGAAAAAAGTCAAAAAATTGAGTAGATCAACTCGAAGTGTCATTTAATTGAGCTAACAATAATAATAGTGTGGCACAATTTCCAAAATATCCAATACTTGCAGAAAAATGTAGATGTCCCAATTTATTTCGAACAATTTTTCAAATCATGAATTTTTGGAAATTTTTGATGCAAACTTCTATGTTTTAATGTATATCAAATAACATACTTATTAAAATGTGGTCAAAAACGTTAAATACCAGTTCTAGAATACGAATTCAGGCCTAGTTTATCTTTTTTTTCCAATAATGGGTTAAGCCTTTTTGATTCTCAACGACACATTTTATTATTCTTTTTAATGTCATAAAAAAATTGTGTAATTTTTTTCTGCAAAACTATTGTATGTTTAGAGTTTACCAAAATTACTTCAACAATTTTTAGTCCATATAAACGCAAATGCAGAAAATGGTTTTAATATCGTAAAATCAGTATAATATAAAATATCACCTGAGAATGTGTGTTTATGGGTTGTAACAACAGATGGCAGCCAGCAGCTGGGAAACATAGCAAAACAAAGCCATCGCTAATTTACTTGTCTGTCCCGCAATCTGCAGTGCAGAATCAGTAGTTGCTTTTGTTATTGTTTGCAAAGGTTGCGTTAGTTCAACTTCTTCACTAAAATTATAATTATGATTAGTTTCTTTGAATAAAAAAGTGAACAAATTTGTAGTGTTACAGTTACATCTATTTATTATCATTACATAAAATATTGCATACATTGGAGCATTCCATTATTAATATTTATCATGTTGATAAGTGTTTTTAGTTTATTCAAACTATTTAATTAGTGTATTTAATCAAAATTAGACCAAATAAAACCAAAAAACTCAAAATTCTATAGTTTACATTTTTATTGCGTTGAATATAATGCGCATTACATTCAACATGTTTGCATTACATAATTGCCTATTAAAACGACTTTTGTTTGCCGTTGTTTTGCTTCCTTCCATGCATTTGTTTAATGCAGATGATCCTTCCACTTTGATGATATCTATAATATAAATAGATAAATAAGCAATATATAAATACTCTTTTCAATACACTTTCTTTTAGTGTTTATCAATTGTTTATAATTTAAGTAACATCTTTTTTCAACTCCTGCTGTAGCGGCTATTGTTGTAAACGTAATAAATAACCTACAAATAAAAAATGGTGGCATACCGACGCGCTGTATTTCAAATTATATATGTATGAGTGAGAAAATATAATATTGTTTTTGTGCTGGAGTTTCCGTAAGGCATGTCTTGCTGGGGTGAGCGGTCGCCATTTTTTCCAGCATAAAATTTATGCGCTACATTTGCGCTGCCTTTGTTATCGATGACATTTTAACTCAAATAAATATAAACAAAAATGGAATTTAGATTGGAAAATATGTTTTCAATCAATTAAAGAGTTGTATGTAATTTAAATAAAATATTAATAATAAATTAATTTGTAAATTGACAGCTGTGATAGCGGTGCATTCAGTAACAGTGAGCGATTAGTTACTGAGCAGTTTCGCAACTGCTGAGGTCGCTGAATGCAGCCAATGTAAATCGGGTATAAGTCGTATGGGAAAAAAGTATTTTTTTTATTTTTCGTTGGAATTTTGGTTGGCAACTATGCACACATAGAAAATAATTGTCGAATTTTGAAAATAATTATTATTAATTTCTTCAAAGCAACAAACGACAATATTATTTTTAGTTTGAACATAATATTATTGATTTTCTATGACACCCTGTAGCATAAATTTGACGTATACAATTTTTATTTATATTTTTGAAATTTCATATTTTCTGTCTTCAAAAATTTTCGTTATCTTCGCACGGTATCGTCCAATGTTTTTTTTATATAATGGACTACATCAGCGAAACGCATCTGATGGTGACACGCGACATCCTCCGAATTGAAGCTGACCCTAATTAGGCCGCCGTTCTCGGCCACCAGATTGGGTATGTCGAGTTGCACAATTGATGCGGTGTCGAATCGTTCGCATCGGAACTATATGATAGTGTTCATCAAGCCGAGAAGAGATTCATCTCACTTATAATCGATTTCCTGCACATGAGACGAGACACTTGTGCGCATAAAATTAGCAGAATGCCAAGCAAAGAGCCAATTTCATGATCATCCTCGATTCCAATGACTGACGCCATGAGGCAGCATGACGTGCTGTGGAAAAGGCCTGCGACAAAGCTACCAGCAGTGATGCATGCTAACATGTCGGCGAACCGACCATGATGTCGATTTCTATAGATTTTTCAAATAAAAATGCATTAAAATGTTAACCAGTGTGTGTTTTTTTTATTTTATTAATTTAGAATGTAAAATGTCATTCATAGCGGAAAATGAAATAACAATAAAATTATTAAAATCAAAAATTTTATTTTCAATACTTGTTTGATAATTTTATTGTTATATCCGACAATAATTTGATAATAATATTTGTGGATCCATTTTAACATAAAATATTTTCAAATTATTGTCATATTCGACAATTATTTTCTATGTGTGTACCATTAAATTTGGTCAATAGGATGATGCATCCCATTAGTTCAGTAATATTGAAACTGATACAATGTGTGGTTGTACCATAAATTTAATAATGTGATATTTTAATTACAAGAAGAAAGACATATACAATTTTAATGATACGTATTATTAATTTTATGGTAAAGTCGAATTACATTTTCCTAATAATTTATTAAAACAAAAATGTATTATAATTAATTTGTTGTATATATATTTTATTTAAATGTCGAAATTGATATTCACTTTTACAACACATACATAAAAAGACACTTCTTGCTGCAAAAGGTTATAACACATTTAATGTTTGCTTTGGTTTTCAATAATTGATTGTAGTACTTGAGTCTGCAGTTATTTTTGAGTTCGTTGCTGTAATAGAATTCTATGTATAATTTATTTTCTGTAATAAATAAAAATATAAATATAATTTATTTACATTAAATACATTGAGTCCTTACCAATGTCGCGTTTAATAATGTGTATTATTACAAAAAAAATACATGCGACAATTTTGAGTAAACACGCAGAATGACGTACAAAACGAACATGTTTGTATTCGTGTTCATGTTTCTTACACCACGTTTATTATTATAGGAGGATGCCATTAAAACAACAGTATTTATTCTATTTAAAATAAAAATATTTAAATATTTAAATTTGTGGTACTGAATTTTTCAAATACTATTGAAATAATTAGAAAACTTTTGATTTAAAAAGAAAAAACTATTAATACATGAACCATAAGATTAATGGTGGTACCATAAAGTACTTAATGGTACATTTTCTTCTGAGTGTAGACATGAGGTTGCCGTTTGTCATTTATTTTGTTGATACAACAACATACTCAATCGCCGTAACAAATGCACGAATGTCCAGTTTGGCAGAATGAAAAATGCAATCGTGAGGTTACGTCAACCGAACTTGCAGTTGCGCGAACTAAAATTTCGACATGAGGTTACAACAAATGTATTTCGGTTGCAACACTGAAACGTTGGTTCAATTAACCTCATGCCAAAAGAGGATTTTTCTGTATGCATGGTTGAAGTATATACAGGTTAAGTCATCTTTCAAATCCATTTTACTTTTTTTTATCCATTTACTTTTTTTTGGAAACTTGTTGTTTACAAAAAATTTAAAACAAAACATCAATGCTTTGTTTACAAATTCATAAAAAAATTGAAACTCAAAATTTTAAAATAAATAAATTTCAGCATTTTCGTAATTTTCAAGCTGTTAAAACAAAACATCAATGCTTTGTTTACAATTTCATAAAAAAATGTTAAACTCAAAATTTTAAAATAAATAAATTTGAACATTTTCGTAATTTTCAAGCTGTCTAGTGCTCCAGGAGAACACCGCAGTTTATAACTAAGTGATAAAGTGAATTTGTGGTGTGCAATTTTAATAAATTAGCCAATTTAAAGTGAAAAAAATATAACGTTGAAATAAAGTTAAAATGGACAATTAATTTTTGTATTTTTTAAATTTTCTTATTGACATTCTCAGCATAGTGTATGCGAACTAACTGTCTAGATGAACTAACCTGTATATATTTCAACCATGCTTTAACCGATAGAACATGTTTCCGTTATGTTTATAACCGACCGATTTTGACAATCCATTGAAAATATTATGCTGCAATTTGTACATAAAATTATTCCCGAAATACCAGAATGTAATGTCACAAAATATTATAAGGTAAATGGCAATATAAATATTAGAAAAACAGTATATTGCGATTGCAAATCTGTCGTCGCAATATCCAAATATGATGACAAAATTGATTTAATTTATTTATGTCAATTAGTTGCCAGATATGACAGAAATTCTATTACAATGTCGTTCTAACCGGAAGTTTAATAATTTGTGTTGGTGAAAACGAAAACATTTAACGAAAACGTTAATCTGAAAGTTGGGCTATCTGCCAGTTAACAAACGTACAGATAAATTTTAACGTTACCGAACATTGCGAAAACGGTCCTAAAAATGATTTTCGAAGTATTTTGACAGACATTCGAAAAACCGTCCATTGTAACACCATTTTTTCCATCTATCACGACGTTCTGAATATTTTTAATATCTTTTTCTTGGCATTGGCGATTAGAAAAACCTGTTTTAATGTTGACGAATTTAATATCTGTATTAATAAATAGTTTTTAAAATGCTTGCCGTTGTGCTGATCATTGCGCCTCTTGTGCTGATCATTGCGCCTCGAGATAGATCTGTAAAAGAAAAAAAATGTGAATTACTTAAAGTTTATTTTGAGTAGACCTATTACCACACACATAGAAAATAATTGTCGAATCCAACAATAATTTGAAAATATTTCATGTTAAAATGGATCCACAAATATTATTATCAAATTATTGTCGGATATAACAATAAAATTATCAAACAAGTATTGTAAATAAAATTTTTGATTTTAATAATTTTATTGTTAGTTTCATTTTCTGCTTTGAATGACATTTTACATTCTAAATTAATAACATAAAAAAATCACAAAAAAAAGGTTTAACATTTTAATGCATTTTTATTTGAAAAATCTGTAGAAATCGACATCATTGTCGGTTCGCCGAAATGTTAGAATGCATCACTGCTGGTAGCTTTGTCGCAGGACTTTTCCACAGCACGTCGTCACTACCTCATGGCACCAGTCATCGGAATCTAGGACGGTCATGAGATTGGCTCTTTGCTCGGCACTCTGCTAATTTTATTCGTGTTTATTAGTTAGTGTTTTTTTGAAGGGAGCAGGAATTAGTAGATATACTTCTAAATTGAGTGCGCAATATATTTACGCAACTACATAAGTTTTATATACATATAACTTTGTTATTATAAAATTTCATTTGGAGGTTTAGAAAACCTCATACACCCAGAAAAAATTCATGGTAAATTAAGAGTATTTCAATAGAAATATAATAATTTATACCATTAAAATTGGTCAATAGGATGCGTCCCATTAGTTCAGTAATATTAAAAACTGTTAATACAATGTGTGGTTGTACCATACATTTTATAAGGTGATATTTTAATTACAATAAGAAAGACCTATACAAATTTATTGATACGTATTATTAATATTATAGTAGAGTCGAATTACATTTTCCTAATAATTTATTAAAACAAAAATGTATTTTAGTTAATTTATTGTATATATTATTTTATTTAAATGTCGAAATTGATATTCACTTTTACAACACACACATTAAAAGACACTTCTCGTTGCAAACATTTAATGTTTGCTTTGGTTTCCAATAATTGACTGTAGTACTTGAGTCTGCAGTTATTTTTGAGTTCGTTGCCATAATAGAAGTTCGATGTATTATTTATTTTCTGTAATAAATAAAAATTTAAATATAATTTATTTACATTAAATACATTGAGTCCTTACCAATGTCGCGTTTAATAATGTGGATTATTACAAAAAAAATACATGTGCCCATTTAGAGTAAACACGCAGAATTCCGTACAAAACGAACATGTTTATATTCGTTTTTATGTCTTTCCACGTTTTTATTACAGGAGGAAACCATTAAAACAACAGTATTTATTCTATTTAAAATAATAATATTGAAATATTTAAAGTTATGGTACTGAATTTTTCAAATACTATTAAATTAATTAGAAAACTTTTTATTTAAAAAGAAAAAACTATTAATAATTGAACAATAAAATCAATGGTCGTACCATTAAGTACTTAATGGGACATTTTCTTCTGAGTGTACTCACCGACTAGGAGGTTGCGACAACCTCATGCTCACCAATTTGAATGTTGTCGCAACCTCATGATCACCGATTTGGAGGTTACCACAACCTTATTCTCAACGACTAGGACTAGAAATAAGAGGTCGTTGCAAATACTTTATCAGTTGTAGCCGCAACCGAATGATTCGGTAGGGCAATTTAGTTGGTTGCCGCAACAAATCAGTTCTCTGTTTGTGGGTTAAAGTATCTGCCGGTTTAGCCTTATTTTTAACTCGAAATCAAATTAACCTACATTTAGTTTTTTTGCTTTTAAATCAAGGATTGAAACCTAAACGAATTTCGATTTCGGTTTTTTCTGCGTTTCGGTTTCGGTTACGGTTTCGGGTTTAAGTTTTTATAACAAAACGGTTTCGGTATACCGGTTCCATGTTACGGTTTCGGTTTTTGTATAAATTTTCTTTTTTCCATATTTTTCAAATAATTTAACATTGTTTATATGGTGCTAAGTTATGTTCAAATTATGATATTGGGGTAAAGTGGGAAATGTAATTTAAACAATGTTTTTTGTTATTTTAGTTAAAATATAGTGTTATATTAATTATTTAATTGATTACGCCAAGAAAAATTTTAATTCAAAATTTCGTAACCACAAACCAATGAAAAGCAATTTTTTGACATAACCTGAGATATGATCTGAATTGCAAAGAAGAATAATTTTGTACAATTTCCATCCATAAAAGCCAAAGAAATTAAATTTCAACAATTCAGTGAACTGCAACATATGTAAAATAGTGTTGATCATATGCAAGAGCAAGTCAAGAAATGGTAATCTTGTTCTTGTTCTTAAACGCTGAGTCTTGCTCTTGCATAGGTACATATGATCTTGTTCTTGCAATACCTTTTTTGCTCTTGCTTGCAAGAATCTTTCAAAATTTTACTTTTTAAATTTTAAATAAAAGATCGAAGACAAATATCTTAAACTGCATATTAATTATGAAAACGAATAGATTTTGAACATTAATTGTATTTAAGTTACTCATTTTCCATATTTTCAATTTCTTCAACAAAAAATAAATTATTTTTCTAACAAAAAAAAATTTGAATTATATTTTAACAAGAATTAATTAATAAAATACAATTGTATAAATCAAATGATGTTGGCAAGACAATTCAAAAACTCAAGGCCATAATAAAATGAACATAATATGTTCAATGTATATTATACATTCATAATAAATATAAGGAATATTTCGTATAGGCATATTTCTATTTTCGTCAGAGATTAAAAAAAATCCGAATGCTGCACGCACCGTATGTAAAGAGAACACAAATAATATCTTGCAGGGTAACATTTTCTTTTGCGAACACAAACTCAAACGCAAACGCTACAAATGGAACACTAACAGAAAGAAGAGAATACAACAATAACGAATTACGATTCGTATATACACACTTTCACAACGACAACTCTTTGTTGCTATCCGGTATCATCGCAAGGCAACAAACAGACGCATGACAACAGACAGACGCATAACAACGGACAGACGCATGACAGCAGACAGTCGCATGACACCACACTTCATGTATGTATCTAGTACAGCTATCTAGTTGGCAACAACGAGTTTTTTTTTGAGGTACAAAAAATTTCCCGCCAAAAATTGTATCAAAATCGTGGATGCTGCTTTATTGTTATGCTGCTTTATTTTCATTTCTGTTGTTTTTGCACTTTCAAACGAATCAACGGATTTGTGAAAAAAAAGAAAAACACAAAAAGCAATGTATAAGCTAAATGAGGTACACTGTGAAAATGTTCATATATTATTTATTTTTTTGGTTTTATAAGTTGAATGAAATAATGCACATAGAACTTGACTTAAGTAAACTTCATGATTTTACAAACAATAATAATAATGTGCATAAGTGCATATGCACAATCGATGTACAAACTAGCGTAACGAAGAAAAGCGAAAAAACATTGTTTTGTCTATTTTATCTTATTGAAGCGACTTTTGAAGCACTTTTGAAGCTATTTACCGCTACTAAAGTGCTTCACAGACCTTATTTTTAAGATGCTTATATTCTTTAGCCTTGAAAAAATTTTGGGAACTCAAAATTTTATTAAATGACACTTTACTTAAGATCTTCTATTATAAAATAAAATATGTTTTTCTGTTTCTATTTATAGGTACTTTTTTAAAAACCGTTTTAAACCGGTATAAAACCGAAACCGTTTATATCGGTTTTGGATATTTGTTTATTTCTGATTTTCGTATAACGGTTTCGGTTTTAAAAATGAAACGATTTTAAACGGATATCGGTTTCGGTTACGGTTACGGTTTCAATCCTTGTTTTAAATATTGACTTAATCCTACAAAGTAAGTAAAAAAAAGGATCCTCATAAAGGACAACGAAAAGGGCATTTTTATACCCTACACTAAGAGTGAAAGGGTATATTCAGTTTGGTACGCCGTTTGTAACACCCAGAAGGAAGCATCTCCGGTATGGAAAAGTATATATATTCTTGATCAGCATGACCCCCTGAGTCGATTTAGCGATGTCCGTCTGTCTGTCCGTCTGTCTGTTGAAATTGAAGAGCTAGATAAATGAAACTTATAACTTAGATTACTAATATACCTACGCTGTATGTGCGAAAAAATTGGCGAGATCGGTCTATTGTGACCTATGATCCGACCAATTATGTTCAAATACCAATAAAATGTACATGTAAAGATAAATTTTTATGTATACGTGCTTAGGTAAACTTTTTTGGTCAAATATATATATTGATATCAAGCTCAAATACATGATAATAATGTTTTCCGGCGAAAAGACTTGTGGTTCACAAAAAAAAATCGAAATTCGGTACACCTACCCATTTGTAAATATGGGTATCAAATGAATGGAAATTCTTCAACGATTGAATGTTTGTAGTTATTTTCAGGATTCGTATACTCTGGTGACCTATATATCACTTTGAATGGTAACTACACATATGTGTAGGGTATTTATAGACGGCTTAGACCGACTATAATTTTGATAATCCTAACTATCATAATTACACCTACTTTAAAATTTCCCATGTGATCTAACCTTCCCAACTGGTTTAAATAATTATCCCGTTCTGTCATCCAACCATAGAAGCCACATTTTGGGATAAATCCCAAAAATGGGATTTCTCAATCGCAATGGGAAATTCAATTGATTTGGGATTTTTTTATAAAAAAAAATCATTTAATTGCAATTTCATATGATTTTTTAGTATCTATAATTATATAATTATATATATATTGTTTATAATAAATAAAATTAATTATTATGGATATATTAAAAGAAGTAACCGGTTTTGATCCAAAAAATATAATCAATAATAGCATTATACCATTAGTTTGTTTAGTTCCGCACATAATTAGCAATGAAAATATTAACAAAATTAATTAAGAATTTAAGAGAATTAAACAACACAAAGAAAACAATGATTTAAATTTTACAAAATTTTGTCAAGCCATTTTAAATTCTAAAAATGAAAATAATAATTTTCTGTGTCCTGAAATGCGAAAACTAATTTCATTTATTTCATGTTTGCCGCACTCTTTTGCCAATGTGGAAAGGATATTTTCTCAATTAATAATAATAATAATAATAGTTTGGCACTACAGTCCTATAAGAACTTAGGCCGAGCTCTCTCACCATTTTGAGCTGTGCGTGTTATATTTGTACTCAAAGTGGTGGGACCTACAGTTTATTGCCGACTCCGAACGGCGGGTGAGAGCTTTTTATAAGCAATGATTTACTCTTGTAGGTGTGCCATTTACTGCCGAGAGGTAGTGCGGTATAGAAAAATGTTTCTAGGAAAAGATGTTGTTAGCCCCAGTCCAGGCTTGAACCGGGGACCTTTCGGCTCGCAGTCCAACGCACTAACCACTGAGCTACCGCGGCTAGCTTAAATAAAAATAAAACAAGAAATAGACTTTCAACTGAAATGACAGAGTCAAAAAATTGTTTTGATGCAGTGTTTAATAAAACACATTTTGAATAATTTACAAATAAAATATATGGGTTTAAAAATAATAACACTGATGATAATAATGAAGATGGTATTTTGTAAATATTCTTATATTATATATAACAGCTGAGATAGCGGTGCATTCAGTAACTGTGAGCGATTAGTTTCTGAGCAGTTTCGTAACTGCTGAGGTACCTGAATGCAGCCAATGTTGGCGGTGGCGGTCGATATAATGGCTGCATTCAGCGGTATATTGGCTGCATTGGCTCACTGTTACTGAATGCACCGCTATATCAGCTGTCAATTTACAAATTAATTTGTCACTAATATTTTATTAAAGTTACATACAACTCTTTAATTGATTAAAAACATATTTCCAATCTAAATTCCATTTTTGTTTATAAATATTTGAGTTAAAATGTCATCGATAACAAATGCAGCGCAAAGGTAGCGTAAAAAATCATGCTGGAAAAAATGTCGACCGCTCACTAAACATATTGAGGGTAGCATGCCATTCAGATTCAAATTGCTCAACAGTTCCACAACTGCAGAGGTCGCTGAATGCAGCCATTATTTCACAGAATCGTCAAATTGCACTACTCCGTTTGTATGCCGGCATTTTCCGTATTTCGAAAACAATACGTTTTAACTCCGTTTCGATAGTGCCGTTTTCGTGCCGTTGGAGACGGACTACACCGTTTTCTTTCCGTTAATACACCGTCACGCCGGTACCGATTTTCTTCCGGTATAGCCTGAATGTTTGAAACATAAAAACAAAAGTCAACACATTTTGTGAATCAGGGTGAATAATGAAGTCGTTGCAAGACTGCCAAAGACAAACAGATATGTTGCACAAATATAATTTAAATGTGATTAATAGTTTTTGACTTGATCTTTGCAGATTTACAAAAGACTTACTTAATAATTAATTGCAAAGCGAAACCAAGACAGCAACTTAAATCAATATCTCAACACATCCTGCTGCATGCGCTTTGTTCGACTGCTCGGGTATGTAAAGTGACCTATTAAAACCATTTATTTTGAATGTATATTTCCGACGCTTAGGTTGAGAGTCGGTGTACCATCGTAAAAACAGTTCAACAACCTGTGCGAAGTACAATCGGACAAAGCTTCTGTGACAATCATCAGTCGTTACGATGGTAAAATTCTGAAGTTATATTGTGAAGTTACACTGTGAAGGACATGGCTTTTGTAGGAAAACAAATGTCTGAATCGCTGGTAGGTTTCTTATTATCTAAGATTTATTATTATTATTTTTAATTAACACAGAAAATTCTCCAATTTGCCTAAGATCTATATGCCTAAGATCTATATAGTTACAATCAACTCTTTAATTATTGAAAACATATTTTCCAATCTAAATTCCATTTTTGTTTATAAATATTTGAGTTGAAATGTCATCGAATGTCATCGATAACAAGGGCAGCGCAAATGTAGCGCAAAAATTTTATGCGTAAACAAATGGCGACCGCTCACTATACATGTTGATGTTAGCATGCCATTCAGGCTCAAATTGCTCAAGAGTTTCACAACTGCTGCGGTTGCTGAATGCAGCCATTGAGTATCGAATGTATCCCAGCAAGACGCTGCTGACCGAAACTTCAACACAACTGCAAAAGGTTTGCGACTCACTTAAAGAAAAAGTTGTGCAAACGTGCGTAAGACATGGATGTAAAGTCACACGTATACACAAATTTTGAACAATTTTTTCCCGACGCTATTCTTCATGTGACCGAAATTTTGATCGAAACTTTAAGATTGCTACCCCTAAAATGATCAATAAAATGACCGACTGTGTTCTTGCTGGGTAAGGTGTATTTAACAAGGTGAGGAAAGTATAAAAACTCTTCTCATTTTTTATTTGTCAATTTTATTTTTTTTTTGTCATTCAGATGAAGAAATATGGGGTGCACACTATCATCGCGAATTTATTGAACCCCAGGAAAACAGTTCGCATTTATATCCGTCTGGTGTTCCAAAGTGTTGTTCTCATTGTCGCTGGCCTCAAAAAATTTCGAGCATGTATTATTTAAACGCCGCATAACCGATTTAATACATTTGAACACATCAAGGAGTACATCCTCGCTCAAATGTGCGACGGGCCTGAGTGTGTCTTATTGTCCTCGTTGTCTCTATTAAAAAATATAGCCAAAATATAGTTTGTAGATAAACTTTGTGTCATTTAAATTATTTAATAAAAGCAAATCCGAAAAAAAGCATTTCAATAGTAAACAAAAACAAATAAATTGACTTTAATATACAGAAAATTTAAATAAAAACAAATATCGCACTGACTTTTGTATATATAAAATATTTCAAAATTTGAAATATGTGTACAGAATTACGCTAAAATTTTTAGCTTCTCCAAATTTTCCTCACCTTCCTTTATACATCTTGTTGATGGGTATATAAAGCATCCCTGTTACGTGTTCCCATGGAATTAGCTCCTCTTACTATTTAAATAGTAGGAACTTTCTTACTACCTTCACAGAACTCTGCTTGGAATTCCGATTTGATTAGCCCCTACAGACGACTAAAGGTGACATCGACTTCCAACAGAATTTCCTCTCTCTTTCTACACTATTTGAAGCAGCCAAATTTCACCAAAATAAGAAATGAACGAAACTCTTTTTTCGTTTTCTTTTGCTCTCTCGTTCTCTTTCTCAAATTCTGAGGTATATTGCACCGGAATAGAATGTCAGAAACGACGATAAAAGGTTATAATTTTTAAATAATTTAAACATTTATAATAAACAATATATATATATATATATATATTGTTTATTATAAATGTTTAAATTATTTATGATCTTGATCTATATATATATATATTGTTTATTATAAATGTTTAAATTATTTAAAAATTATAACCTTTTATCGTCGTTTCTGACATTCTATTCCGGTGCAATATACCTCAGAATTTGAGAAAGAGAACGAGAGAGCAAAAAAAAACGAAAAAAGAGTTTCGTTCATTTCTTATTTTGGTGAAATTTGGCTGCTTCAAATAGTGTAGAAAGAGAGAGGAAATTCTGTTGGAAGTCGATGTCACCTTTAGTCGTCTGTAGGGGCTAATCAAATCGGAATTCCAAGCAGAGTTCTGTGAAGGTAGTAAGAAAGTTCCTACTATTTAAATAGTAAGAGGAGCTAATTCCATGGGAACACGTAACAGGGATGCTTTATATACCCATCAACAAGATGTATAAAGGAAGGTGAGGAAAATTTGGAGAAGCTAAAAATTTTAGCGTAATTCTGTACACATATTTCAAATTTTGAAATATTTTATATATACAAAAGTCAGTGCGATATTTGTTTTTATTTAAATTTTCTGTATATTAAAGTCAATTTATTTGTTTTTGTTTACTATTGAAATGCTTTTTTTCGGATTTGCTTTTATTAAATAATTTAAATGACACAAAGTTTATCTACAAACTATATTTTGGCTATATTTTTTAATAGAGACAACGAGGACAATAAGACACACTCAGGCCCGTCGCACATTTGAGCGAGGATGTACTCCTTGATGTGTTCAAATGTATTAAATCGGTTATGCGGCGTTTAAATAATACATGCTCGAAATTTTTTGAGGCCAGCGACAATGAGAACAACACTTTGGAACACCAGACGGATATAAATGCGAACTGTTTTCCTGGGGTTCAATAAATTCGCGATGATAGTGTGCACCCCATATTTCTTCATCTGAATGACAAAAAAAAAATAAAATTGACAAATAAAAAATGAGAAGAGTTTTTATACTTTCCTCACCTTGTTAAATACACCTTACCCAGCAAGAACACAGTCGGTCATTTTATTGATCATTTTAGGGGTAGCAATCTTAAAGTTTCGATCAAAATTTCGGTCACATGAAGAATAGCGTCGGGAAAAAATTGTTCAAAATTTGTGTATACGTGTGACTTTACATCCATGTCTTACGCACGTTTGCACAACTTTTTCTTTAAGTGAGTCGCAAACCTTTTGCAGTTGTGTTGAAGTTTCGGTCAGCAGCGTCTTGCTGGGATACATTCGATACTCAATGGCTGCATTCAGCAACCGCAGCAGTTGTGAAACTCTTGAGCAATTTGAGCCTGAATGGCATGCTAACATCAACATGTATAGTGAGCGGTCGCCATTTGTTTACGCATAAAATTTTTGCGCTACATTTGCGCTGCCCTTGTTATCGATGACATTCGATGACATTTCAACTCAAATATTTATAAACAAAAATGGAATTTAGATTGGAAAATATGTTTTCAATAATTAAAGAGTTGATTGTAACTATATAGATCTTAGGCATATAGATCTTAGGCAAATTGGAGAATTTTCTGTGTTAATTAAAAATAATAATAATAAATCTTAGATAATAAGAAACCTACCAGCGATTCAGACATTTGTTTTCCTACAAAAGCCATGTCCTTCACAGTGTAACTTCACAATATAACTTCAGAATTTTACCATCGTAACGACTGATGATTGTCACAGAAGCTTTGTCCGATTGTACTTCGCACAGGTTGTTGAACTGTTTTTACGATGGTACACCGACTCTCAACCTAAGCGTCGGAAATATACATTCAAAATAAATGGTTTTAATAGGTCACTTTACATACCCGAGCAGTCGAACAAAGCGCATGCAGCAGGATGTGTTGAGATATTGATTTAAGTTGCTGTCTTGGTTTCGCTTTGCAATTAATTATTAAGTAAGTCTTTTGTAAATCTGCAAAGATCAAGTCAAAAACTATTAATCACATTTAAATTATATTTGTGCAACATATCTGTTTGTCTTTGGCAGTCTTGCAACGACTTCATTATTCACCCTGATTCACAAAATGTGTTGACTTTTGTTTTTATGTTTCAAACATTCAGGCTATACCGGAAGAAAATCGGTACCGGCGTGACGGTGTATTAACGGAAAGAAAACGGTGTAGTCCGTCTCCAACGGCACGAAAACGGCACTATCGAAACGGAGTTAAAACGTATTGTTTTCGAAATACGGAAAATGCCGGCATACAAACGGAGTAGTGCAATTTGACGATTCTGTGAAATAATGGCTGCATTCAGCGACCTCTGCAGTTGTGGAACTGTTGAGCAATTTGAATCTGAATGGCATGCTACCCTCAATATGTTTAGTGAGCGGTCGACATTTTTTCCAGCATGATTTTTTACGCTACCTTTGCGCTGCATTTGTTATCGATGACATTTTAACTCAAATATTTATAAACAAAAATGGAATTTAGATTGGAAATATGTTTTTAATCAATTAAAGAGTTGTATGTAACTTTAATAAAATATTAGTGACAAATTAATTTGTAAATTGACAGCTGATATAGCGGTGCATTCAGTAACAGTGAGCCAATGCAGCCAATATACCGCTGAATGCAGCCATTATATCGACCGCCACCGCCAACATTGGCTGCATTCAGGTACCTCAGCAGTTACGAAACTGCTCAGAAACTAATCGCTCACAGTTACTGAATGCACCGCTATCTCAGCTGTTATATATAATATAAGAATATTTACAAAATACCATCTTCATTATTATCATCAGTGTTATTATTTTTAAACCCATATATTTTATTTGTAAATTATTCAAAATGTGTTTTATTAAACACTGCATCAAAACAATTTTTTGACTCTGTCATTTCAGTTGAAAGTCTATTTCTTGTTTTATTTTTATTTAAGCTAGCCGCGGTAGCTCAGTGGTTAGTGCGTTGGACTGCGAGCCGAAAGGTCCCCGGTTCAAGCCTGGACTGGGGCTAACAACATCTTTTCATAGAAACATTTTTCTATACCGCGCTACCTCTCGTCAGTAAATGGCAAACCTACGAGAGTAAAACATTGCCTATGAAAAGCTCTCACCCGCCGTTCGGATTCGGCAATAAACTGTAGGTCCCACCACTTTGAGTACAAATATAACACGCACAGCTCAAAATGGTGAGAGAGCTCGGCCTAAGTTCTTATAGGACTGTAGTGCCAAACTATTATTATTATTATTATTAATTGAGAAAATATCCTTTCCACATTGGCAAAAGAGTGCGGCAAACATGAAATAAATGAAATTAGTTTTCGCATTTCAGGACACAGAAAATTATTATTTTCATTTTTAGAATTTAAAATGGCTTGACAAAATTTTGTAAAATTTAAATCATTGTTTTCTTTGTGTTGTTTAATTCTCTTAAATTCTTAATTAATTTTGTTAATATTTTCATTGCTAATTATGTGCGGAACTAAACAAACTAATGGTATAATGCTATTATTGATTATATTTTTTGGATCAAAACCGGTTACTTCTTTTAATATATCCATAATAATTAATTTTATTTATTATAAACAATATATATATAATTATATAATTATAGATACTAAAAAATCATATGAAATTGCAATTAAATGATTTTTTTTTATATTGGGAAAAAAATCCCAAATCAATTGAATTTCCCATTGCGATTGAGAAATCCCATTTTTGGGATTTATCCCAAAATGTGGCTTCTATGGTTGGATGACAGAACGGGATAATTATTTAAACCAGTTGGGAAGGTTAGATCACATGGGAAATTTTAAAGTAGGTGTAATTATGATAGTTAGGATTATCAAAATTATAGTCGGTCTAAGCCGTCTATAAATACCCTACACATATGTGTAGTTACCATTCAAAGTGATATATAGGTCACCAGAGTATACGAATCCTGAAAATAACTACAAACATTCAATCGTTGAAGAATTTCCATTCATTTGATACCCATATTTACAAATGGGTAGGTGTACCGAATTTCGATTTTTTTTTGTGAACCACAAGTCTTTTCGCCGGAAAACATTATTATCATGTATTTGAGCTTGATATCAATATATATATTTGACCAAAAAAGTTTACCTAAGCACGTATACATAAAAATTTATCTTTACATGTACATTTTATTGGTATTTGAACATAATTGGTCGGATCATAGGTCACAATAGACCGATCTCGCCAATTTTTTCGCACATACAGCGTAGGTATATTAGTAATCTAAGTTATAAGTTTCATTTATCTAGCTCTTCAATTTCAACAGACAGACGGACAGACAGACGGACATCGCTAAATCGACTCAGGGGGTCATGCTGATCAAGAATATATATACTTTTCCGTACCGGAGATGCTTCCTTCTGGGTGTTACAAACGGCGTACCAAACTGAATATACCCTTTCACTCTTAGTGTAGGGTATAAAAATGCCCTTTTCGTTGTCCTTTATGAGGATCCTTTTTTTTACTTACTTTGTAGGATTAAGTCAATATTTAAAACAAGGATTGAAACCGTAACCGTAACCGAAACCGATATCCGTTTAAAATCGTTTCATTTTTAAAACCGAAACCGTTATACGAAAATCAGAAATAAACAAATATCCAAAACCGATATAAACGGTTTCGGTTTTATACCGGTTTAAAACGGTTTTTAAAAAAGTACCTATAAATAGAAACAGAAAAACATATTTTATTTTATAATAGAAGATCTTAAGTAAAGTGTCATTTAATAAAATTTTGAGTTCCCAAAATTTTTTCAAGGCTAAAGAATATAAGCATCTTAAAAATAAGGTCTGTGAAGCACTTTAGTAGCGGTAAATAGCTTCAAAAGGGCTTCAAAAGTCGCTTCAATAAGATAAAATAGACAAAACAATGTTTTTTCGCTTTTCTTCGTTACGCTAGTTCGTACATCGATTGTGCATATGCACTTATGCACATTATTATTATTGTTTGTAAAATCATGAAGTTTACTTAAGTCAAGTTCTATGTGCATTATTTCATTCAACTTATAAAACCAAAAAAATAAATAATATATGAACATTTTCACAGTGTACCTCATTTAGCTTATACATTGCTTTTTGTGTTTTTCTTTTTTTTCACAAATCCGTTGATTCGTTTGAAAGTGCAAAAACAACAGAAATGAAAATAAAGCAGCATAACAATAAAGCAGCATCCACGATTTTGATACAATTTTTGGCGGGAAATTTTTTGTACCTCAAAAAAAAACTCGTTGTTGCCAACTAGATAGCTGTACTAGATACATACATGAAGTGTGGTGTCATGCGACTGTCTGCTGTCATGCGTCTGTCCGTTGTTATGCGTCTGTCTGTTGTCATGCGTCTGTTTGTTGCCTTGCGATGATACCGGATAGCAACAAAGAGTTGTCGTTGTGAAAGTGTGTATATACGAATCGTAATTCGTTATTGTTGTATTCTCTTCTTTCTGTTAGTGTTCCATTTGTAGCGTTTGCGTTTGAGTTTGTGTTCGCAAAAATAAATGTTACCCTGCAAGATATTATTTGTGTTCTCTTTACATACGGTGCGTGCAGCATTCGGATTTTTTTTAATCTCTGACGAAAATAGAAATATGCCTATACGAAATATTCCTTATATTTATTATGAATGTATAATATACATTGAACATATTATGTTCATTTTATTATGGCCTTGAGTTTTTGAATTGTCTTGCCAACATCATTTGATTTATACAATTGTATTTTATTAATTAATTCTTGTTAAAATATAATTCAAATTTTTTTTTGTTAGAAAAATAATTTATTTTTTGTTGAAGAAATTGAAAATATGGAAAATGAGTAACTTAAATACAATTAATGTTCAAAATCTATTCGTTTTCATAATTAATATGCAGTTTAAGATATTTGTCTTCGATCTTTTATTTAAAATTTAAAAAGTAAAATTTTGAAAGATTCTTGCAAGCAAGAGCAAAAAAGGTATTGCAAGAACAAGATCATATGTACCTATGCAAGAGCAAGACTCAGCGTTTAAGAACAAGAACAAGATTACCATTTCTTGACTTGCTCTTGCATATGATCAACACTATTTTACATATGTTGCAGTTCACTGAATTGTTGAAATTTAATTTCTTTGGCTTTTATGGATGGAAATTGTACAAAATTATTCTTCTTTGCAATTCAGATCATATCTCAGGTTATGTCAAAAAATTGCTTTTCATTGGTTTGTGGTTACGAAATTTTGAATTAAAATTTTTCTTGGCGTAATCAATTAAATAATTAATATAACACTATATTTTAACTAAAATAACAAAAAACATTGTTTAAATTACATTTCCCACTTTACCCCAATATCATAATTTGAACATAACTTAGCACCATATAAACAATGTTAAATTATTTGAAAAATATGGAAAAAAGAAAATTTATACAAAAACCGAAACCGTAACATGGAACCGGTATACCGAAACCGTTTTGTTATAAAAACTTAAACCCGAAACCGTAACCGAAACCGAAACGCAGAAAAAACCGAAACCGAAATCGAAACCTTTATTCGTTTAGGTTTCAATCCTTGATTTAAAAGCAAAAAAACTAAATGTAGGTTAATTTGATTTCGAGTTAAAAATAAGGCTAAACCGGCAGATACTTTAACCCACAAACAGAGAACTGATTTGTTGCGGCAACCAACTAAATTGCCCTACCGAATCATTCGGTTGCGGCTACAACTGATAAAGTATTTGCAACGACCTCTTATTTCTAGTCCTAGTCGTTGAGAATAAGGTTGTGGTAACCTCCAAATCGGTGATCATGAGGTTGCGACAACATTCAAATTGGTGAGCATGAGGTTGTCGCAACCTCCTAGTCGGTGAGTACACTCAGAAGAAAATGTCCCATTAAGTACTTAATGGTACGACCATTGATTTTATTGTTCAATTATTAATAGTTTTTTCTTTTTAAATAAAAAGTTTTCTAATTAATTTAATAGTATTTGAAAAATTCAGTACCATAACTTTAAATATTTCAATATTATTATTTTAAATAGAATAAATACTGTTGTTTTAATGGTTTCCTCCTGTAATAATAAACGTGGAAAGACATAAAAACGAATATAAACATGTTCGTTTTGTACGGAATTCTGCGTGTTTACTCTAAATGGGCACATGTATTTTTTTGTAATAATCCACATTATTAAACGCGACATTGGTAAGGACTCAATGTATTTAATGTAAATAAATTATATTTAAATTTTTATTTATTACAGAAAATAAATAATACATCGAACTTCTATTATGGCAACGAACTCAAAAATAACTGCAGACTCAAGTACTACAGTCAATTATTGGAAACCAAAGCAAACATTAAATGTTTGCAACGAGAAGTGTCTTTTAATGTGTGTGTTGTAAAAGTGAATATCAATTTCGACATTTAAATAAAATAATATATACAATAAATTAACTAAAATACATTTTTGTTTTAATAAATTATTAGGAAAATGTAATTCGACTCTACTATAATATTAATAATACGTATCAATAAATTTGTATAGGTCTTTCTTATTGTAATTAAAATATCACCTTATAAAATGTATGGTACAACCACACATTGTATTAACAGTTTTTAATATTACTGAACTAATGGGACGCATCCTATTGACCAATTTTAATGGTATAAATTATTATATTTCTATTGAAATACTCTTAATTTACCATGATTTTTTTCTGGGTGTATGAGGTTTTCTAAACCTCCAAATGAAATTTTATAATAACAAAGTTATATGTATATAAAACTTATGTAGTTGCGTAAATATATTGCGCACTCAATTTAGAAGTATATCTACTAATTCCTGCTCCCTTCAAAAAAACACTAACTAATAAACACGAATAAAATTAGCAGAGTGCCGAGCAAACATCCAATCTCATGACCGTCCTAGATTCCGATGACTGGTGCCATGAGGTAGTGACGACGTGCTGTGGAAAAGTCCTGCGACAAAGCTACCAGCAGTGATGCATTCTAACATTTCGGCGAACCGACAATGATGTCGATTTCTACAGATTTTTCAAATAAAAATGCATTAAAATGTTAAACCTTTTTTTTGTGATTTTTTTATGTTATTAATTTAGAATGTAAAATGTCATTCAAAGCAGAAAATGAAACTAACAATAAAATTATTAAAATCAAAAATTTTATTTACAATACTTGTTTGATAATTTTATTGTTATATCCGACAATAATTTGATAATAATATTTGTGGATCCATTTTAACATGAAATATTTTCAAATTATTGTTGGATTCGACAATTATTTTCTATGTGTGTGGTAATAGGTCTACTCAAAATAAACTTTAAGTAATTCACATTTTTTTTCTTTTACAGATCTATCTCGAGGCGCAATGATCAGCACAACGGCAAGCATTTTAAAAACTATTTATTAATACAGATATTAAATTCGTCAACATTAAAACAGGTTTTTCTAATCGCCAATGCCAAGAAAAAGATATTAAAAATATTCAGAACGTCGTGATAGATGGAAAAAATGGTGTTACAATGGACGGTTTTTCGAATGTCTGTCAAAATACTTCGAAAATCATTTTTAGGACCGTTTTCGCAATGTTCGGTAACGTTAAAATTTATCTGTACGTTTGTTAACTGGCAGATAGCCCAACTTTCAGATTAACGTTTTCGTTAAATGTTTTCGTTTTCACCAACACAAATTATTAAACTTCCGGTTAGAACGACATTGTAATAGAATTTCTGTCATATCTGGCAACTAATTGACATAAATAAATTAAATCAATTTTGTCATCATATTTGGATATTGCGACGACAGATTTGCAATCGCAATATACTGTTTTTCTAATATTTATATTGCCATTTACCTTATAATATTTTGTGACATTACATTCTGGTATATCGGGAATAATTTTATGTACAAATTGCAGCATAATATTTTCAATGGATTGTCAAAATCGGTCGGTTATAAACATAACGGAAACATGTTCTATCGGTTAAAGCATGGTTGAAATATATACAGGTTAGTTCATCTAGACAGTTAGTTCGCATACACTATGCTGAGAATGTCAATAAGAAAATTTAAAAAATACAAAAATTAATTGTCCATTTTAACTTTATTTCAACGTTATATTTTTTTCACTTTAAATTGGCTAATTTATTAAAATTGCACACCACAAATTCACTTTATCACTTAGTTATAAACTGCGGTGTTCTCCTGGAGCACTAGACAGCTTGAAAATTACGAAAATGTTCAAATTTATTTATTTTAAAATTTTGAGTTTAACATTTTTTTATGAAATTGTAAACAAAGCATTGATGTTTTGTTTTAACAGCTTGAAAATTACGAAAATGCTGAAATTTATTTATTTTAAAATTTTGAGTTTCAATTTTTTTATGAATTTGTAAACAAAGCATTGATGTTTTGTTTTAAATTTTTTGTAAACAACAAGTTTCCAAAAAAAAGTAAATGGATAAAAAAAAGTAAAATGGATTTGAAAGATGACTTAACCTGTATATACTTCAACCATGCATACAGAAAAATCCTCTTTTGGCATGAGGTTAATTGAACCAACGTTTCAGTGTTGCAACCGAAATACATTTGTTGTAACCTCATGTCATTAAAATTAACGTACCAATTTTTACTCTAACCGAAATTTTAGTTCGCGCAACTGCAAGTTCGGTTGACGTAACCTCACGATTGCATTTTTCATTCTGCCAAACTGGACATTCGTGCATTTGTTACGGCGATTGAGTATGTTGTTGTATCAACAAAATAAATGACAAACGGCAACCTCATGTCTACACTCAGAAGAAAATGTACCATTAAGTACTTTATGGTACCACCATTAATCTTATGGTTCATGTATAAATAGTTTTTTCTTTTTAAATCAAAAGTTTTCTAATTATTTCAATAGTATTTGAAAAATTCAGTACCACAAATTTAAATATTTAAATATTTTTATTTTAAATAGAATAAATACTGTTGTTTTAATGGCATCCTCCTATAATAATAAACGTGGTGTAAGAAACATGAAAACGAATACAAACATGTTCGTTTTGTACGTCATTCTGCGTGTTTACTCAAAATTGTCGCATGTATTTTTTTTGTAATAATACACATTATTAAACGCGACATTGGTAAGGACTCAATGTATTTAATGTAAATAAATTATATTTATATTTTTATTTATTACAGAAAATAAATTATACATAGAATTCTATTACAGCAACGAACTCAAAAATAACTGCAGACTCAAGTACTACAATCAATTATTGAAAACCAAAGCAAACATTAAATGTGTTATAACCTTTTGCAGCAAGAAGTGTCTTTTTATGTATGTGTTGTAAAAGTGAATATCAATTTCGACATTTAAATAAAATATATATACAACAAATTAATTAAAATACATTTTTGTTTTAATAAATTATTAGGAAAATGTAATTCGACTTTACCATAAAATTAATAATACGTATCATTAAAATTGTATATGTCTTTCTTCTTGTAATTAAACTATCACATTATTAAATTTATGGTACAACCACACATTGTATTAACAGTTTCAATATTACTGAACTAATGGAATGCATCATCCTATTGACCAAATTTAATGGTACACACATAGAAAATAATTGTCGAATATGACAATAATTTGAAAATATTTTATGTTAAAATGGATCCACAAATATTATTATCAAATTATTGTCGGATATAACAATAAAATTATCAAACAAGTATTGAAAATAAAATTTTTGATTTTAATAATTTTATTGTTATTTCATTTTCCGCTATGAATGACATTTTACATTCTAAATTAATAAAATAAAAAAAACACACACTGGTTAACATTTTAATGCATTTTTATTTGAAAAATCTATAGAAATCGACATCATGGTCGGTTCGCCGACATGTTAGCATGCATCACTGCTGGTAGCTTTGTCGCAGGCCTTTTCCACAGCACGTCATGCTGCCTCATGGCGTCAGTCATTGGAATCGAGGATGATCATGAAATTGGCTCTTTGCTTGGCATTCTGCTAATTTTATGCGCACAAGTGTCTCGTCTCATGTGCAGGAAATCGATTATAAGTGAGATGAATCTCTTCTCGGCTTGATGAACACTATCATATAGTTCCGATGCGACCGATTCGACACCGCATCAATTGTGCAACTCGACATACCCAATCTGGTGGCCGAGAACGGCGGCCTAATTAGGGTCAGCTTCAATTCGGAGGATGTCGCGTGTCACCATCAGATGCGTTTCGCTGATGTAGTCCATTATATAAAAAAAACATTGGACGATACCGTGCGAAGATAACGAAAATTTTTGAAGACAGAAAATATGAAATTTCAAAAATATAAATAAAAATTGTATACGTCAAATTTATGCTACAGGGTGTCATAGAAAATCAATAATATTATGTTCAAACTAAAAATAATATTGTCGTTTGTTGCTTTGAAGAAATTAATAATAATTATTTTCAAAATTCGACAATTATTTTCTATGTGTGCATAGTTGCCAACCAAAATTCCAACGAAAAATAAAAAAAATACCTTTTTCCCATACGACTTATACCCGATTTACATTGGCTGCATTCAGCGACCTCAGCAGTTGCGAAACTGCTCAGTAACTAATCGCTCACTGTTACTGAATGCACCGCTATCACAGCTGTCAATTTACAAATTAATTTATTATTAATATTTTATTTAAATTACATACAACTCTTTAATTGATTGAAAACATATTTTCCAATCTAAATTCCATTTTTGTTTATATGTATTTGAGTTAAAATGTCATCGATAACAAAGGCAGCGCAAATGTAGTGCATAAATTTTATGCTGGAAAAAATGGCGACCGCTCACCCCAGCAAGACATGCCTTACGGAAACTCCAGCACAAAAACAATATTATATTTTCTCACTCATACATATATAATTTGAAATACATCCCTGCAGGAGCAATGATAGATATATGACCCGTAATTTTACTAGTAATAAAAACTAATATTTTTTGCGCGTCGGTATGCCACCATTTTTTATTTGTAGGTTATTTATTACGTTTACAACAATAGCCGCTACAGCAGGAGTTGAAAAAAGATGTTACTTAAATTATAAACAATTGATAAACACTAAAAGAAAGTGTATTGAAAAGAGTATTTATATATTGCTTATTTATCTATTTATATTATAGATATCATCAAAGTGGAAGGATCATCTGCATTAAACAAATGCATGGAAGGAAGCAAAACAACGGCAAACAAAAGTCGTTTTAATAGGCAATTATGTAATGCAAACATGTTGAATGTAATGCGCATTATATTCAACGCAATAAAAATGTAAACTATAGAATTTTGAGTTTTTTGGTTTTATTTGGTCTAATTTTGATTAAATACACTAATTAAATAGTTTGAATTAACTAAAAACACTTATCAACATGATAAATATTAATAATGGAATGCTCCAATGTATGCAATATTTTATGTAATGATAATAAATAGATGTAACTGTAACACTACAAATTTGTTCACTTTTTTATTCAAAGAAACTAATCATAATTATAATTTTAGTGAAGAAGTTGAACTAACGCAACCTTTGCAAACAATAACAAAAGCAACTACTGATTCTGCACTGCAGATTGCGGGACAGACAAGTAAATTAGCGATGGCTTTGTTTTGCTATGTTTCCCAGCTGCTGGCTGCCATCTTTTGTTACAACCCATAAACACACATTCTAGGTGATATTTTATATTATACTGATTTTACGATATTAAAACCATTTTCTGCATTTGCGTTTATATGGACTAAAAATTGTTGAAGTAATTTTGGTAAACTCTAAACATACAATAGTTTTGCAGAAAAAAATTACACAATTTTTTTATGACATTAAAAAGAATAATAAAATGTGTCGTTGAGAATCAAAAAGGCTTAACCCATTATTGGAAAAAAAAGATAAACTAGGCCAGAATTCGTATTCTAGAACTGGTATTTAACGTTTTTGACCACATTTTAATAAGTATGTTATTTGATATACATTAAAACATAGAAGTTTGCATCAAAAATTTCCAAAAATTCATGATTTGAAAAATTGTTCGAAATAAATTGGGACATCTACATTTTTCTGCAAGTATTGGATATTTTGGAAATTGTGCCACACTATTATTATTGTTAGCTCAATTAAATGAGTTCGAGTTGTTCTACTCAATTTTTTGACTTTTTTCTCCTTCTGTGAAATTTGCTTTCTGTTGGTTGCTATCTTTTGCCTGTAAGATATCGATATAACTTCATACTATTTTAAGAAAGGATTTTATTACTGCAAGATAATATTTTTGACTGAAAATATTGGTCAAAGTCTAAACAAACTATATCTAAAATATTACATCATTTGTCATTTTTACTTCCTGAGATGAAATATCCTTTGAACTGTTTCTGCGGAATACAAAAGCGTTTCTCATATATATATATATATATTGTTACGAAAATTCAGTCTACGGAAAACTGTTCTATGAATTCGTATCGCTGGATTGTGTACAAAATAAAAACACACTAATATTTGGTTTTAACTAGTATTATTTCAACTAGTATTAATAAACTTTATTTACTTAAATAACAACTTAATAACAATCACTTAAACCCACTGCTGTATTACTACAATTTATCTTTACAATGTTCGCTCACGAGATGCACTAGTTCACTATCAAATCACAACTGAAGTATAGTGCCTCAGATGCGCGGCCTTATATACTGCAGGAATCAGTTCGACACGTTTCGACAAGCTTCGACTTGTTTCGAGAACCTTCTACTCGTTTCGTGAATGACGCATGCTATTGGCATCTCATTCGCACTCATGTGTTTTAATGCGCTGATCTTCCATCTCTTTCTCACAATTAAGCCTCAGTGCGCTGAATGATTTTCCGTCTCTTTCTAACACATGCTTAGTGTAACAATATATATTCTTTTCGTAACAATATATATATATATATATATATATATATATATATATATATATATATATATATATATATATATATATTACACCACTACATATGCGCCACTGCTTTCGCACAATCAGTGAGATCATTGTTTTTCGCTTGCATTAGTAAACAGAAAAATCAATTAATATGTAAGTGCAGGTCCAAACATGAAAGTCATCCCGAGAATTCTACAGCACGGAAAATGCACGATGAGCTGATATACAATGTAAGTGGCCATTTTTTATTCATACGCAGACACCATTGATATTTTGCGCGAACCTGGCAATACATCGCAGTGTCGCAATTTGATTCACTGGTTTGATCTTCGCGGCTTGTCGTGGATTTTACAAGAAGTTCCTGTACACTGCCACAGGCGCAGGTGCTGTTGCAGCTGTCTGTTATCTCACAGAAGCGAGAATCTAATGTAGGAAATACTTTAATTCCTTTTAATATACAGTATTATAACTTATATGGGTTTTCTTTTATTTTATATTTAAACCTTTAATTTGGGAAATAAATGCGCTTGAATTCAAGTGTAATTTGAAGGTCTTACCACATTTTATTTATAGCTTACAATTAAGTTAAACCTCGAATGTATATTAAATGGTGGAATTCAAGTTAAGGTAAAGGCTAGATTAAATTGGATAAAAAGCTACCAGTTTTGCTGGAGAACGCTATGGTTTTCATGATTACAATTACAAAAAGTTGAACGCTTTTCTCCACTGAAAGCTTCGATATCCATGTTCAATATACATTTGATAATCCCTTTATATGCAGGTTTTTGGTTTATTGGGATCGTATAGATATATCAGAATGGTAACTTTTAAAGTAAACAAATCGGCATAATACCCACATAGTGGCATCTCTGTACTTTGTACGTTGGCATAAGTTTTTTTTTCTGCGTCATGCCGTTTGCTGTTAGCGCTTTTTGTGCCCCGTGTATTTTGTGTGGACAAAAATGTCCGATTGACAGTAAAAATATTAACCGCGATGAGTAAATTGCGTTTATGAATCGGTAAAAAATCGGGTCGAAGAAATTGAAAATGTTCGTGGGCAGTACTTACTGCAGGCGTCATTCTACCGTGTGAGGAGGTGTCTCAGGACGTGACTGTGGCAGTAACAAACAGTGCTGCTAAACTAAATTCAAATAAAAATGCATTTAAATTTTAAACATAGCTTTTGGTTTTTCATTATTATTCTTTATTATTTTTTTATATGTATTAGTATATAATAGATAAATATATAATAAATAAAATATATAATAATAAATAATATATAATGATAACCCAATACATTGATAATAATTTGTTGTCATGCACTAAGAAACAAACTGTTTATGAGAGTCTTGCTGCAACCATTCTTTTAAATTTACGCCTTGTAGTAAATATTCAAACATCCCATAAGATTCAATAAAGTTTCAGCAAAACTATGAATATTTTTTTAAATATGACATATATGCAGATAGTTACGAGATGTTTCCCACAACAGCAATGAAAGTTGAGATATTTACAGTTGACTGATAGCAAACATCCTCAGTTCTCGGACATTTGCTGCAAAACTTTTGAGGCATTTTGACATTTGACTACCATAAAAAAGGAAAATGGCGTACTTTTTCCTTACGCTCGATTTATCCACAACAATTAAGTAAATCAAATGGTGTAAAAAAAGTGCCAACTCAAATACTACATTTTAATGGTAAAAGTGAAAATATAACTTATATATTTTATATAAGTTATATAAATTACTTAATTTAAATAATTGTATAAATTATATAATATAAATTTGCAAAAATAATACAAAATATATTATTTAAATAAATTATATAATTTATACAAATTATATAATTTATACAAATTATTTAATTTACACAATTTATATAATAGATACAAATTATATAATTTGTACAAATTATATAATTTGTACAAATTATATAATTTATACAAATTATAAAATTTATACAAATTATATAATTTATACATATTATATAATTTATACAAATTATATAATTTATTCAAATTATATAATTTATACAAATTATATAATTTTAACAATTATATAATTTATATAAATTATAACTTACTTAATTTAAATAATTGTATACATTATATAATAGTAGCATTAGAAACATTTTTCTATACCGAGCTACCTCTCGGCGGTAAATGGCAAACCTACGAGAGTAAAACATTGCCTATGAAAAGCTCTCACCCGCCGTTCGGATTCGGCAATAAAGTGTAGGTCCCACCACTTGGAGTACAAAAATATAACACGCACAGCTTAAAATGGTGAGAGAGCTCGGCCTTAGTTCTTATAGGACTGTAGCGCTATTATTATATAGCGCTATTATTATATAGCGCTATTATTATATATATATATATATATATATATATATATATATATATATATATATATATATATATATAGATTATTATAAATTGTATAATATAAATTATATTATTATTTCGTTATATAGTATGTATAATATTGTTACGAAAAGAGGTAATTTGCTCCACTGTGCATGCAATCAACAATAATAAATGAGACGCAAGACAATTCAGCGCACTAGGAAATGTGTTAGAAAGAGACGAAAGTTAATTCAGCGTTTTGAGCAAAGTGCGAGAAAGACATGGAAGATCAGCACATTAAAACACATGAATGCGAATGAGATGCCAATAGCATGTGTCATTCACGAAAAGAGTAGAAGGTTCTCGAAACAAGTCGAAGCTTGTCGAAACGTGTCGAACTGATGCCTGCAGTATATAAGACCGACGCATCTGAGGCACAGCAGTTGAGTAGTGATTGTAGAGTGGCCGAGTGCATTTCGTGTGATAAATGTCAAGTTAAAGTGTGGACATGCAGCAGTTGTTAGGATTTGTTATTAGTAAAGTTGTTTATTAAAGTGAATTAATAAAGTTAATTGTTATAACATAAGAGTGTTTTTATGTTGTACACATTTCAGAGATACGAACTTGTAGATCAGTTTTCCGTAGACTGAATTTTCGTAACATTGGTGTCAGAAGTGGGATTGTGATACAAAATGGTTCAATTTGATAAACTTAAATTCGACCAGCTGAAGAAGGAGCTATCGAATTGTTATCTTCGAACTGCTGGAACGAACGTAGAGCTGCAGATGGAAGAATTTGCGGACCAAGTTATTGTTATCGCACTGCACGATTTCGTAGTAGAAGTTGCAGCACCGGCATCGAAAAATCTGGATACTGAGAAAAAAGCGCATTCTCAATTTTTTGATATGAGCGATCAACTGGCTTTGCAGCAACAGTTTCAGATAATGGCTCAAATGGTTTCTAGAAAATTCAAAACAGCTCCAAGAAAATTCGACCAGAATGGAACAGAAACTTCTAGAAAACTCTAACCAGCTGAAATTAGACATGAAGAACGAACTTCATGAGAATTCCAATAAAATAGAGCAGAAACTTCAGGAAGATACCGAAGAGCTTCAAGAACATTCGAAGCATCTTCTGGAAGTTTCTGATACACTCCATGGCAAAGTAAACGAACTTGAGGCACATATAAATGACATTGTAGTTGACAGTGATGACAAATTTGAAATGTTGGAAAATGGTTTCTACAAAAGGATACAGAAAATACAAGAAGATGTCAATTTACTACAGCTAAGTGGACCATCACTGCATGTTGCAGTGGTACGAGTCAAAAATCGCCGACCATCACTGCATGTTGCAGTGGTACGAGTCAAAAATCGCCGATGTATGATGGAACTACTGCATTCAACATTTTCATGCTGCAGTTTGAGACCACGGCTGAACCAAATCGATGGAACAAAGAAGACATGATAGCAGCGCTTATTATGGCTCTGAAAGAAGGCGCAGCCGATGTTTTGCTAACAATTCCGAAAAGTGACATTAAACGGTATCCAGCGGTCATGCAACGAAAATATGGCAGTGACCACATGACACCGATTTACAAAATACAGCTAAAGTTCCGAAGGCAAAATAATGGCGAATTGTTACAGGAATATGCTACGGATGTTGAGAGACTTGCACATTTGGCGTATTCCGATTCAGCGTGTGTTTTCTTGGAAATGTGCAAGATAAATGCGTTTGTTGATGGCATACGGGATCCTGAGAAAAAACAGGCAGCAATGACTATGCCAAAGGTGTCATTTATGGAAACGGTCACCACAGCGCTTACGCAGTAGATAGCGACTACACTCAGAAGAAAATATACCATTAAGTACTTTATGGTACGACCAATAGTCTTATGGTTCATGTATTAATAGTTTTTTCTTTTTAAATCAAAAATTTTCTAATTAATTCAATAGTATTTGAAAAATTCAGTACCATAAATTTAAATATTTAAATATTTTTATTTAAAATAGAATAAATACTGTTGTTTTAATGTCTTCCTCCTATAATAATAAACGTGGTGTAAAAACATGAAAACAAATACAAATATGTTCGTTTTGTACGTCATTCTGCGTGTTTACTCAAAATTGTCGCATGTATTTTTTTTTAATAATCCACATTATTAAACGCGACGTTGGTAAGGACTCAATGTATTTAATGAAAAAAAATTATATTTATATATTTATTTATATTTAAATTTTTATTTATAACAGAAAATAAATAATACATCGAACTTCTATTACGGCAACGAACTCGAAAATAACTGCAGACTCAAGTACTACAATCAATTATTGAAAACCAAAGCAAACATTAAATGTGTTATAACCTTTTGCAGCAAGAAGTGTTTTTTTATGTATGTGTTGTAAAAGTGAATATCAATTTCGACATTTAAATAAAATATATATACAATAAATTAACTAAAATACATTTTTGTTTTAATAAATTATTAGGAAAATGTAATTCGACTTTACCATAAAATTAATAATACGTATCATTAAATTTGTATAGGTCTTTCTTATTGTAATTAAAATATCACTTTATAAAATTTATGGTACAACCACATATTGTATTAACAGTTTCTATATTACTGAACTAATGGGATGCATCCTATTGACCAATTTTGATGGTATAAATTATTGTTTTTCTATTGAAATATTATCAATTTACCATGATTTATTTCTGGGTGTACATTGTGCCTACCAACGACGGATACACGTGTACCAGATGAGGAGAGAGAAGCGTCTAAAGCCAGCGTTAAATCCGGACATTATGGTGCCAACGCCCAATCGTAAGGTAAATGCTACAAATGTAAAAAATATGGGCATATGGAACGCGACTGTCGTGAAAAACGTAAATGTGTAATTGTGCAACCACCTAAGGGAAAAGAGATCTGAAAAGAGATCTGCGGATGGTCGAAATAACACCAGTTGCCATCTTGGAAATTCAGGCACTGTGTCGGCACGAGTATGTACAATGGAATCCGGAGAATGCTGGAGAGAAGATGAAAAACGAACATAATTCACATTCGTTCATTGGGTGTCGTGCCTGATGATCTATGGAGTCTAGAGCAAATACGAAATGATCAAAAAAGTGATCCCGACCTCACAAAAATCATGATGTTCAAGGAGCAGCAAAGAAAGCCATTATGGAAAGAGACAGCATCGAACAATCCAATAAGAAGGGTTTACTGGGCGCAGTGCCGTGTGTGGGAAACTGAAAATGGCAGATCTGCACGAAATTTGATTGTTGTTCCCAAGTCAAAAATAAAAGCTATAGTACTGAAATACCTTGGTGAATCCAAAGGATGTCACTTGAGCATTAATAAAACGATTGAAGAAGTCAGAAAACATTTTTATTAGGTCGGATATCAGAAGTCGGTCGCCTACTGGATTCACAGATGTAAGCAATGTGTATCCACAAAAAGAACACCCGTAGGAGTTGCGGTAAGATGACTCAATACAAAGTAGGAGCACATTGCGAACGTACTGCCATGTATGTGCAAAAGCCGATTCCAAAAAGTGTTTTGGGCAAGAAGAAAAGTAAAGACCGAGACGAGTTGCATCAGTCTTTAATGCAGAGTACACAAATTCGAAGTAGTAAGATGAAGTCCAGATACGACTTGAAAGCAAATTCCGAGGGATTTGAAGAAGGATTTAGGTGGAGGGCAGGCAATTCAGCGCACTAAGCAATTTAGAAAGAGACGGAAGATCATTGAGCGTACTGAGCAATGTGCGAGAAAGAGATGGAAGATCAGCACATTAAGAACCAGTTTTACAGTGGTAGTTTATCTAAATTTGTGGTTTAAACGTAGTTTAATCTCAGAATTCTGTTTTACAGTGACTTTAAATCGTCGTTTAAAATCAGTTTAAACGTCTTACGTTGGCCGTTTAAACTATAATCGATAATTTGTCGACATTTGCCAGTGATGCTATATTTATCCGACTTGATTCAGTTCATTTTAAACCTTCACTGTAAAACAGCTATCAAAGTTAAACGTCGTTTAAATTTTTGAGACGTTTAATTAAACAAAAGTTAAATTAGGTTTAAACTAGCACTGTAAAACGGGCCCTAAAACACATGAGTCCGAATGAGATGTCAATAGCATGCGTCATTCACGAAACGTGTAGAAGGTTTTCGAAACAAGTCGAAGCTTGTCGAAACGTGTCGACCTGATGCCTGCAGTATATAAGGCGGACGCATCTGAGGCACAGCAGTTGAGTAGTGTTTGTAAAGTGGCCGAGTGCATCTCGAGTGATAAATGTCAAGTAAAATTGTGGACATGCAGCAGTTGTTAGAATTTGTTATTAGTAAAGTTGTTTATTAAAATGAATTAATAAAATTAATTGTTATAATTTAAACCAAACATAAGAGTGTTTTTATTTTGTACACAATTCAGAGATACGAACTTGTAGATCAGTTTTCCGTAGACTGAATTTTCGTAACAATATGTATAAATTATATAAATTGCGAAAATAATAAAAAATATATAATTTATACAAATTATATAATTTACCCAATTTATATAATTTACACAATTTATATAATTTATACAAATTATATAATTTGTTCAAATTATATAATTTATACAAATTATATAATCTATACAAATAATATATATAGATATATATTTATATATATATATATATATATATATATATATATATATATAGATATATATATATATATATATATATATATATATATATATATATATATATATATATATATATATATATATATATAGATATATATATATTTATTATATATATATATATATATATATATATATATATATATATATATATATATATATATATATATATAGATATATATATATTTATTATATATATATATATATATATATATATATATATATATATATATATAACAATGCACATAACTCTGGCACTGTAGTACAGCTAACCAACTAGCAGTTCCTCCTTGAAGAAGTCTAATATTGAGAGGCAGTTTAAAGCGTGATTCACGACAAGGTCACCGATGGATCTGTAATGAGAGTATGCGTTTAATTTGGTTCATTTAAATAAATACTTAAAAACTTTTACTTGGTATTAGGCGGCAAGGGAGCATCCTTGGCCTCATCATACATGTCCCATAATAGACAATTTAAATCCTTCACTGTTTTTGGATATCAGACAGCTACAACAGCCCTGCTTCGGTGTTAGAAGCTTGTTGATAAATCTTCTTCGTCCATGCGAAGAAATCCATTGAAACGTTGAGCTCAAAATAACCATGCGTGTTGTCGCATATGAACGTTTTATTTGTATAGATGTGACTTCAGAGCTCTTTGGCGCTAGCACACAGCACTGCTGTAGTTGTCTCTGCTGCTGATGACTGCTTCAGTGTTCTGCACCTCCCACACGTCTTCCACGAAGTAGTCGAATGCACAGAGCCAAGGGCACGACACATTCTCCGATAATCGACATTTGTTTGCTAACTTCTTTCAAACTACTTTTTCCTCAAAAAATCTCAAACATGATGTCATCTGTTCTTTCTCATTAAATAGAAGCAATTATATTAAAATGCCGACTATTACATCCAATACAGTTTTAAGGTACCTCAAAACAATTTCAATATCATATTCAGCAGGTCCTGACTTCATACCTAGTTGTGTATTAATGCGGTGTGCGGATATTTTACATAAACCATTAACCACATTATTTAATTTGTCCCTTAAAGCAAGTATATTTCCGGATATATGGAAGGAATCATTTATTATTCTCCTGTTTAAAAGTGGTAGAAAATCTAACGTTGTAAATTACAGAGGTATTTCAAAACTAAGTGCTATTCCTAAATTATTTGAAAAAATTATAACCGATCAGTTCACACATAGTTTGCTATCAATTGTTTCACCGAACCTGCATGGATTCTTGAAAGGTAGATCAACATGTACCAATGTACAGTCATAAATGGCTTTAATTGTGGATTACAAACAGATGTAGTATACACAGATTTTAGCAAAGCTTTCGATAGTGTTAATCACGAATTAGTTTTAGTAAAACTAGATTTATTGGAATTTCCAAAATGTCTCCTAAACTGGATAAAATCTTATCTGACATCCAGAAAACAGAGAGTGTTATTTAAGGAAGCTACATCAAGGTATATTTCGGTTTCGTCAGGTGTTCCCCAAGGAAGTCATTTTTTTCCCAATATTATTTATCTTATTTATAAATGACCTACCGTCAGTTATAAAACATTGTAGAATTTTAATGTATGCAGATTATGTCAAATTATTCCATTCATTTAACGATGCAGTACAGCGATCTTGCATTCAAGAAGATCTAAATAGGTTAGAAGATTGGAGTACTTATAACCACCTTAATCTTAATCTCAAGAAATGTAAGCAAATGACCTACTCTCGTAGATGCCCTGTTTATATAAGTTATTGCATTTCTGGAATTAATTTAGATAAAGTTTCAACCTTTGACGACTTAGGAGTTTCAATGGAGTTTAATGAATTATATTTTCTTTTCTATCTTTCTGACTCGATTGACGTAGTAAAAAATAATACCTAAAAATATAACACCTAAAATAAAACCTAAATAGTTAATTAGACTTTGTATACTTTAATGAGACTTTTTTTTAGTTAACTGATGATATTTATCTGTAGTTAACTCGCGAATTCTCGTGAATCTGAGCTCGGGCTGCTCAAGAACCGGTCACCAATCCGCGCGATATGTGGATGTGCCTCTCGGTCCATAGACACACTTCGAGTACATGTGAAAATCACATACATCTGTGTATATATTAGTACGCAGCGTGCCGTGTCCACCTAGAAAATGAGCCGCATAGATTTCTGTATGTATGTAGAATTATGCAACAAACTATTTCGCCTCGGGCCACGTCGACATCTGTACGAAAAATGAATGTTGATATATTTATAAGAAATTTTAATGCAATACTTACAACTGTTGTCTTTAAACTGGTCGCCGCCTAGTAACTATTGCAGTAACTATGGCTGTCACTGAATTGTGGTTCAATTGCGTAGGCCTATTCCGAACCAATTTTATCCATAATATTCCATAGCAATGTGGTTTCCCTCGCCATCGAAAAAATTCTCTCCTAGAATGAATGTTGAAAGAGGAAAAGGGAGAATTAACGAAACATGGTTGCATTCAGTAGTCTGAGCGGAGCTAATTTGTCACTTGGATGGTTATTGAAGATCTCATTGGAGAAAAGCGTTAATATTTTTGTAATTGAAAGCTTGAAAACCATAGCGTTCTCCAGCAAATTTAGATTTTTATCCAATTGAATCTAGCCTTTACCTAAACTTGAAATCGATATTCAATATTTCTTCAAGTTTTAACTAAATTGTATGCTATAAATAAAATGTAGTCTTCACTTGATGTTTAACTTAATTTTGAACTTGAAATCGACCTTTATTGCTTTAACCAGAATTAAAGCGGACGACAAATTAATAAGCAAATTAATAAGCACATAACCTTACGAGATGGCACAGAACTGCAACCGTGACGATTTTTACGCGGCGAAATTTCCGTAGATTTAGATTTATTTCTATTTTAGCCGAGATTTGGTTGCCGACTGTCAATACAAAATTTTGTCTACGTAATTTTGAGTCTTCTTGCATCGTTTTTTGCGCTATACAAAGCAAACACATTCCTATTTGGAATTTCTTTTTCTCACTTTTTATTTTAAATAAATAATTGATTTTATTTAAATGGATAATTTTATATCTGGAAAGATTGCCGCCTGACAAGCAATCTGTGCTTCTTGCTGAACATATATAAATTGCGAAAATAATAAAAAATATATAATTTATACAAATTATATAATTTACCCAATTTATATAATTTACACAATTTATATAATTTATACAAATTATATAATTTGTTCAAATTATATAATTTATACAAATTATATAATCTATACAAATAATATATATAGATATATATTTATATATATATATATATATATATATATATATATATATATATATAGATATATATATATATATATCTATATATATATATATATATAGATATATATTTATTATATATATATATATATATATATATATATATATATATATATATATATATATATATAGATATATATATATTTATTATATATATATATATATATATATATATATATATATATATATATATATATATATATATATATATATAACAATGCACATAACTCTGGCACTGTAGTACAGCTAACCAACTAGCAGTTCCTCCTTGAAGAAGTCTAATATTGAGAGGCAGTTTAAAGCGTGATTCACGACAAGGTCACCGATGAATCTGTAATGAGAGTATGCGTTTAATTTGGTTCATTTAAATAAATACTTAAAAACTTTTACTTGGTATTAGGCGGCAAGGGAGCATCCTTGGCCTCATCATACATGTCCCATAATAGACAATTTAAATCCTTCACTGTTTTTGGATATCAGACAGCTACAACAGCCCTGCTTCGGTGTTAGAAGCTTGTTGATAAATCTTCTTCGTCCATGCGAAGAAATCCATTGAAACGTTGAGCTCAAAATAACCATGCGTGTTGTCGCATATGAACGTTTTATTTGTATAGATGTGACTTCAGAGCTCTTTGGCGCTAGCACACAGCACTGCTGTAGTTGTCTCTGCTGCTGATGACTGCTTCAGTGTTCTGCACCTCCCACACGTCTTCCACGAAGTAGTCGAATGCACAGAGCCAAGGGCACGACACATTCTCCGATAATCGACATTTGTTTGCCAACTTCTTTCAAACTACTTTTTCCTCAAAAAATCTCAAACATGATGTCATCTGTTCTTTCTCATTAAATAGAAGCAATTATATTAAAATGCCGACTATTACATCCAATACAGTTTTAAGGTACCTCAAAACAATTTCAATATCATATTCAGCAGGTCCTGACTTCATACCTAGTTGTGTATTAATGCGGTGTGCGGATATTTTACATAAACCATTAACCACATTATTTAATTTGTCCCTTAAAGCAAGTATATTTCCGGATATATGGAAGGAATCATTTATTATTCTCCTGTTTAAAAGTGGTAGAAAATCTAACGTTGTAAATTACAGAGGTATTTCAAAACTAAGTGCTATTCCTAAATTATTTGAAAAAATTATAACCGATCAGTTCACACATAGTTTGCTATCAATTGTTTCACCGAACCTGCATGGATTCTTGAAAGGTAGATCAACATGTACCAATGTACAGTCATAAATGGCTTTAATTGTGGATTACAAACAGATGTAGTATACACAGATTTTAGCAAAGCTTTCGATAGTGTTAATCACGAATTAGTTTTAGTAAAACTAGATTTATTGGAATTTCCAAAATGTCTCCTAAACTGGATAAAATCTTATCTGACATCCAGAAAACAGAGAGTGTTATTTAAGGAAGCTACATCAAGGTATATTTCGGTTTCGTCAGGTGTTCCCCAAGGAAGTCATTTTTTTTCCCAATATTATTTATCTTATTTATAAATGACCTACCGTCAGTTATAAAACATTGTAGAATTTTAATGTATGCAGATTATGTCAAATTATTCCATTCATTTAACGATGCAGTACAGCGATCTTGCATTCAAGAAGATCTAAATAGGTTAGAAGATTGGAGTACTTATAACCACCTTAATCTTAATCTCAAGAAATGTAAGCAAATGACCTACTCTCGTAGATGCCCTGTTTATATACGTTATTGCATTTCTGGAATTAATTTAGATAAAGTTTCAACCTTTGACGACTTAGGAGTTTCAATGGAGTTTAATGAATTATATTTTCTTTTCTATCTTTCTGACTCGATTGACGTAGTAAAAAATAATACCTAAAAATATAACACCTAAAATAAAACCTAAATAGTTAATTAGACTTTGTATACTTTAATGAGACTTTTTTTTAGTTAACTGATGATATTTATCTGTAGTTAACTCGCGAATTCTCGTGAATCTGAGCTCGGGCTGCTCAAGAACCGGTCACCAATCCGCGCGATATGTGGATGTGCCTCTCGGTCCATAGACACACTTCGAGTACATGTGAAAATCACATACATCTGTGTATATATTAGTACGCAGCGTGCCGTGTCCACCTAGAAAATGAGCCGCATAGATTTCTGTATGTATGTAGAATTATGCAACAAACTATTTCGCCTCGGGCCACGTCGACATCTGTACGAAAAATGAATGTTGATATATTTATAAGAAATTTTAATGCAATACTTACAACTGTTGTCTTTAAACTGGTCGCCGCCTAGTAACTATTGCAGTAACTATGGCTGTCACTGAATTGTGGTTCAATTGCGTAGGCCTATTCCGAACCAATTTTATCCATAATATTCCATAGCAATGTGGTTTCCCTCGCCATCGAAAAAATTCTCTCCTAGAATGAATGTTGAAAGAGGAAAAGGGGGAATTAACGAAACATGGTTGCATTCAGTAGTCTGAGCGGAGCTAATTTGTCACTTGGATGGTTATTGAAGATCTCATTGGAGAAAAGCGTTAATATTTTTGTAATTGAAAGCTTGAAAACCATAGCGTTCTCCAGCAAATTTAGATTTTTATCCAATTGAATCTAGCCTTTACCTAAACTTGAAATCGATATTCAATATTTCTTCAAGTTTTAACTAAATTGTATGCTATAAATAAAATGTAGTTCTTCACTTGATGTTTAACTTAATTTTGAACTTGAAATCGACCTTTATTGCTTTAACCAGAATTAAAGCGGACGACAAATTAATAAGCAAATTAATAAGCACATAACCTTACGAGATGGCACAGAACTGCAACCGTGACGATTTTTACGCGGCGAAATTTCCGTAGATTTAGATTTATTTCTATTTTAGCCGAGATTTGGTTGCCGACTGTCAATACAAAATTTTGTCTACGTAATTTTGAGTCTTCTTGCATCGTTTTTTGCGCTATACAAAGCAAACACATTCCTATTTGGAATTTCTTTTTCTCACTTTTTATTTTAAATAAATAATTGATTTTATTTAAATGGATAATTTTATATCTGGAAAGATTGCCGCCTGACAAGCAATCTGTGCTTCTTGCTGAACATATATAAATTGCGAAAATAATAAAAAATATATAATTTATACAAATTATATAATTTACCCAATTTATATAATTTATACAATTTATATAATTTATACAAATTATATAATTTGTTCAAATTATATAATTTATACAAATTATATAATCTATACAAATAATATATATAGATATATATTTATATATATATATATATATATATATATATATATATATATATATATATATATATATATATATATATATATATATATATATAGATATATATATATATATATATATATATATATATATATACAATGCACATAACTCTGGCACTGTAGTACAGCTAACCAACTAGCAGTTCCTCCTTGAAGAAGTCTAATATTGAGAGGCAGTTTAAAGCGTGATTCACGACAAGGTCACCGATGGATCTGTAATGAGAGTATGCGTTTAATTTGGTTCATTTAAATAAATACTTAAAAACTTTTACTTGGTATTAGGCGGCAAGGGAGCATCCTTGGCCTCATCATACATGTCCCATAATAGACAATTTAAATCCTTCACTGTTTTTGGATATCAGACAGCTACAACAGCCCTGCTTCGGTGTTAGAAGCTTGTTGATAAATCTTCTTCGTCCATGCGAAGAAATCCATTGAAACGTTGAGCTCAAAATAACCATGCGTGTTGTCGCATATGAACGTTTTATTTGTATAGATGTGACTTCAGAGCTCTTTGGCGCTAGCACACAGCACTGCTGTAGTTGTCTCTGCTGCTGATGACTGCTTCAGTGTTCTGCACCTCCCACACGTCTTCCACGAAGTAGTCGAATGCACAGAGCCAAGGGCACGACACATTCTCCGATAATCGACATTTGTTTGCTAACTTCTTTCAAACTACTTTTTCCTCAAAAAATCTCAAACATGATGTCATCTGTTCTTTCTCATTAAATAGAAGCAATTATATTAAAATGCCGACTATTACATCCAATACAGTTTTAAGGTACCTCAAAACAATTTCAATATCATATTCAGCAGGTCCTGACTTCATACCTAGTTGTGTATTAATGCGGTGTGCGGATATTTTACATAAACCATTAACCACATTATTTAATTTGTCCCTTAAAGCAAGTATATTTCCGGATATATGGAAGGAATCATTTATTATTCTCCTGTTTAAAAGTGGTAGAAAATCTAACGTTGTAAATTACAGAGGTATTTCAAAACTAAGTGCTATTCCTAAATTATTTGAAAAAATTATAACCGATCAGTTCACACATAGTTTGCTATCAATTGTTTCACCGAACCTGCATGGATTCTTGAAAGGTAGATCAACATGTACCAATGTACAGTCATAAATGGCTTTAATTGTGGATTACAAACAGATGTAGTATACACAGATTTTAGCAAAGCTTTCGATAGTGTTAATCACGAATTAGTTTTAGTAAAACTAGATTTATTGGAATTTCCAAAATGTCTCCTAAACTGGATAAAATCTTATCTGACATCCAGAAAACAGAGAGTGTTATTTAAGGAAGCTACATCAAGGTATATTTCGGTTTCGTCAGGTGTTCCCCAAGGAAGTCATTTTTTTCCCAATATTATTTATCTTATTTATAAATGACCTACCGTCAGTTATAAAACATTGTAGAATTTTAATGTATGCAGATTATGTCAAATTATTCCATTCATTTAACGATGCAGTACAGCGATCTTGCATTCAAGAAGATCTAAATAGGTTAGAAGATTGGAGTACTTATAACCACCTTAATCTTAATCTCAAGAAATGTAAGCAAATGACCTACTCTCGTAGATGCCCTGTTTATATAAGTTATTGCATTTCTGGAATTAATTTAGATAAAGTTTCAACCTTTGACGACTTAGGAGTTTCAATGGAGTTTAATGAATTATATTTTCTTTTCTATCTTTCTGACTCGATTGACGTAGTAAAAAATAATACCTAAAAATATAACACCTAAAATAAAACCTAAATAGTTAATTAGACTTTGTATACTTTAATGAGACTTTTTTTTAGTTAACTGATGATATTTATCTGTAGTTAACTCGCGAATTCTCGTGAATCTGAGCTCGGGCTGCTCAAGAACCGGTCACCAATCCGCGCGATATGTGGATGTGCCTCTCGGTCCATAGACACACTTCGAGTACATGTGAAAATCACATACATCTGTGTATATATTAGTACGCAGCGTGCCGTGTCCACCTAGAAAATGAGCCGCATAGATTTCTGTATGTATGTAGAATTATGCAACAAACTATTTCGCCTCGGGCCACGTCGACATCTGTACGAAAAATGAATGTTGATATATTTATAAGAAATTTTAATGCAATACTTACAACTGTTGTCTTTAAACTGGTCGCCGCCTAGTAACTATTGCAGTAACTATGGCTGTCACTGAATTGTGGTTCAATTGCGTAGGCCTATTCCGAACCAATTTTATCCATAATATTCCATAGCAATGTGGTTTCCCTCGCCATCGAAAAAATTCTCTCCTAGAATGAATGTTGAAAGAGGAAAAGGGGGAATTAACGAAACATGGTTGCATTCAGTAGTCTGAGCGGAGCTAATTTGTCACTTGGATGGTTATTGAAGATCTCATTGGAGAAAAGCGTTAATATTTTTGTAATTGAAAGCTTGAAAACCATAGCGTTCTCCAGCAAATTTAGATTTTTATCCAATTGAATCTAGCCTTTACCTAAACTTGAAATCGATATTCAATATTTCTTCAAGTTTTAACTAAATTGTATGCTATAAATAAAATGTAGTTCTTCACTTGATGTTTAACTTAATTTTGAACTTGAAATCGACCTTTATTGCTTTAACCAGAATTAAAGCGGACGACAAATTAATAAGCAAATTAATAAGCACATAACCTTACGAGATGGCACAGAACTGCAACCGTGACGATTTTTACGCGGCGAAATTTCCGTAGATTTAGATTTATTTCTATTTTAGCCGAGATTTGGTTGCCGACTGTCAATACAAAATTTTGTCTACGTAATTTTGAGTCTTCTTGCATCGTTTTTTGCGCTATACAAAGCAAACACATTCCTATTTGGAATTTCTTTTTCTCACTTTTTATTTTAAATAAATAATTGATTTTATTTAAATGGATAATTTTATATCTGGAAAGATTGCCGCCTGACAAGCAATCTGTGCTTCTTGCTGAACATATATAAATTGCGAAAATAATAAAAAATATATAATTTATACAAATTATATAATTTACCCAATTTATATAATTTACACAATTTATATAATTTATATAAATTATATAATTTGTTCAAATTATATAATTTATACAAATTATATAATCTATACAAATAATATATATAGATATATATTTATATATATATATATATATATATATATATATATATATATATATATATATATAGATATATATATATATATATAGATATATATATATATATTTATTATATATATATATATATATATATATATATATATATATATATATAGATATATATATATTTATTATATATATATATATATATATATATATATATATATATATATATATATATATATATATATATATATATATAACAATGCACATAACTCTGGCACTGTAGTACAGCTAACCAACTAGCAGTTCCTCCTTGAAGAAGTCTAATATTGAGAGGCAGTTTAAAGCGTGATTCACGACAAGGTCACCGATGGATCTGTAATGAGAGTATGCGTTTAATTTGGTTCATTTAAATAAATACTTAAAAACTTTTACTTGGTATTAGGCGGCAAGGGAGCATCCTTGGCCTCATCATACATGTCCCATAATAGACAATTTAAATCCTTCACTGTTTTTGGATATCAGACAGCTACAACAGCCCTGCTTCGGTGTTAGAAGCTTGTTGATAAATCTTCTTCGTCCATGCGAAGAAATCCATTGAAACGTTGAGCTCAAAATAACCATGCGTGTTGTCGCATATGAACGTTTTATTTGTATAGATGTGACTTCAGAGCTCTTTGGCGCTAGCACACAGCACTGCTGTCTCTGCTGCTGATGACTGCTTCAGTGTTCTGCACCTCCCACACGTCTTCCACGAAGTAGTCGAATGCACAGAGCCAAGGGCACGACACATTCTCCGATAATCGACATTTGTTTGCTAACTTCTTTCAAACTACTTTTTCCTCAAAAAATCTCAAACATGATGTCATCTGTTCTTTCTCATTAAATAGAAGCAATTATATTAAAATGCCGACTATTACATCCAATACAGTTTTAAGGTACCTCAAAACAATTTCAATATCATATTCAGCAGGTCCTGACTTCATACCTAGTTGTGTATTAATGCGGTGTGCGGATATTTTACATAAACCATTAACCACATTATTTAATTTGTCCCTTAAAGCAAGTATATTTCCGGATATATGGAAGGAATCATTTATTATTCTCCTGTTTAAAAGTGGTAGAAAATCTAACGTTGTAAATTACAGAGGTATTTCAAAACTAAGTGCTATTCCTAAATTATTTGAAAAAATTATAACCGATCAGTTCACACATAGTTTGCTATCAATTGTTTCACCGAACCTGCATGGATTCTTGAAAGGTAGATCAACATGTACCAATGTACAGTCATAAATGGCTTTAATTGTGGATTACAAACAGATGTAGTATACACAGATTTTAGCAAAGCTTTCGATAGTGTTAATCACGAATTAGTTTTAGTAAAACTAGATTTATTGGAATTTCCAAAATGTCTCCTAAACTGGATAAAATCTTATCTGACATCCAGAAAACAGAGAGTGTTATTTAAGGAAGCTACATCAAGGTATATTTCGGTTTCGTCAGGTGTTCCCCAAGGAAGTCATTTTTTTCCCAATATTATTTATCTTATTTATAAATGACCTACCGTCAGTTATAAAACATTGTAGAATTTTAATGTATGCAGATTATGTCAAATTATTCCATTCATTTAACGATGCAGTACAGCGATCTTGCATTCAAGAAGATCTAAATAGGTTAGAAGATTGGAGTACTTATAACCACCTTAATCTTAATCTCAAGAAATGTAAGCAAATGACCTACTCTCGTAGATGCCCTGTTTATATAAGTTATTGCATTTCTGGAATTAATTTAGATAAAGTTTCAACCTTTGACGACTTAGGAGTTTCAATGGAGTTTAATGAATTATATTTTCTTTTCTATCTTTCTGACTCGATTGACGTAGTAAAAAATAATACCTAAAAATATAACACCTAAAATAAAACCTAAATAGTTAATTAGACTTTGTATACTTTAATGAGACTTTTTTTTAGTTAACTGATGATATTTATCTGTAGTTAACTCGCGAATTCTCGTGAATCTGAGCTCGGGCTGCTCAAGAACCGGTCACCAATCCGCGCGATATGTGGATGTGCCTCTCGGTCCATAGACACACTTCGAGTACATGTGAAAATCACATACATCTGTGTATATATTAGTACGCAGCGTGCCGTGTCCACCTAGAAAATGAGCCGCATAGATTTCTGTATGTATGTAGAATTATGCAACAAACTATTTCGCCTCGGGCCACGTCGACATCTGTACGAAAAATGAATGTTGATATATTTATAAGAAATTTTAATGCAATACTTACAACTGTTGTCTTTAAACTGGTCGCCGCCTAGTAACTATTGCAGTAACTATGGCTGTCACTGAATTGTGGTTCAATTGCGTAGGCCTATTCCGAACCAATTTTATCCATAATATTCCATAGCAATGTGGTTTCCCTCGCCATCGAAAAAATTCTCTCCTAGAATGAATGTTGAAAGAGGAAAAGGGGGAATTAACGAAACATGGTTGCATTCAGTAGTCTGAGCGGAGCTAATTTGTCACTTGGATGGTTATTGAAGATCTCATTGGAGAAAAGCGTTAATATTTTTGTAATTGAAAGCTTGAAAACCATAGCGTTCTCCAGCAAATTTAGATTTTTATCCAATTGAATCTAGCCTTTACCTAAACTTGAAATCGATATTCAATATTTCTTCAAGTTTTAACTAAATTGTATGCTATAAATAAAATGTAGTTCTTCACTTGATGTTTAACTTAATTTTGAACTTGAAATCGACCTTTATTGCTTTAACCAGAATTAAAGCGGACGACAAATTAATAAGCAAATTAATAAGCACATAACCTTACGAGATGGCACAGAACTGCAACCGTGACGATTTTTACGCGGCGAAATTTCCGTAGATTTAGATTTATTTCTATTTTAGCCGAGATTTGGTTGCCGACTGTCAATACAAAATTTTGTCTACGTAATTTTGAGTCTTCTTGCATCGTTTTTTGCGCTATACAAAGCAAACACATTCCTATTTGGAATTTCTTTTTCTCACTTTTTATTTTAAATAAATAATTGATTTTATTTAAATGGATAATTTTATATCTGGAAAGATTGCCGCCTGACAAGCAATCTGTGCTTCTTGCTGAACATAAGATGACGTCGCAATCAATAGAGCCCAGCAGCCATTTTACACTACTGGAGAGCAACAATGATGATTGTTCGAAGAACAATTTGGATCCCTGCGCGAAGAATCTCCGGTGGCACTGAAAAATCAGATGGACTTTGAAAACTCACCATCTCCGAAAACTTGGTCTGCGGTCGAGCAACTACTTCAAGATAAAATCAACGGTACATATGATGTTTTCCAGACAATACATCAGATGCGGTTTAAACGTTTCAATTGTGGCAGTGTCAAGCAAGTTGACGTTTCGGTTTTAGGTGAAATTAACTATGAAAAAAATAACACTCTTAAAACTACTAATACAGATAAATATGCTAGTAAAAGTGTTGATATTAGGAAAAAAATCCAATCCTCTATATTCTTATACAATGTAAACATTAAATTGCTGGTAGATCAATTAAATGCTAAGTCTCCAAAAATCAAATTTAAAATTATTAATAAGACAAAGTATAAAAGCAAACTTATACGAGGATATCGATGCACATACTGAAATGATGGCATTGTTGTGTGACAAGGAAATTGATTCGTATTCTTTTACTCCTACACACTTAAAGCAAGTTAGCTTTGTTCTGAGAGGTTTGTACCATCAAACCAGTACTGATGAAATTAAGGCTGCGCTAGATGAAGAACTACCAGAGATTGTAGACAAAGTGACTAAATACGTTACCCCTTATTCTATTCGTAAAAAGACTTGGTGACGTTGGAAAGATTCGTTAGATTGTAAGTCAAGTTATTTCTTGGGAGTCTCCAAAATATAGCGCAAAGCATATTCAATGCAAACGTTGTCATTATTGGGGCCACAGCGCACGTAACTGCAATAGGTCTTTTGCATGTGTTAAATTTGACCAAGCACATAAACCAGGTGATTGCCTCATCAAAAAGGATGACAACTCGACCCCATTTTGCATTAATTGTAGTCAAGTGCAAATAAAGATTATGTTAAAAAATTTTAAAATCAAATAACTATTGCAAAAGAAAAAAAAACTCAGTGCTGTTAATGCGGTGGGCTTAGCAATTAATAAATCAAATTTTGTGTCATCTAATAAAACGTTTGATAGTAAATTTTACAGCACCACACCCAGTTCTGCTCCGAGCTTGCCTGTTAATAACAAACCTGCTTTTATTGAGGAGTTTTTGAAAATGGTGGAGTATTCAAAATTTTTTGCATACTTATCAATCTTTACCGAAAAATCATGCGAAAGCTGAGTACTTAAAATTGTTAAAAGAAGTCAAGTCTAAGTATGGGCCATAGATTCTTGAATTTATTAACTTTTAATGTGAGGTCATTGATTGACACTACTAGCAAGATCGATTTGTTGAAAATATTATACGATCATGATATTGATTTTGCGTTTGTTAAGGAAACTCACCTAGCTGCTAACTGTAATGTTTTCTTAGAAATTTACATTTTTTTAGAGACACTTCATCTCAGGGAGTTGGCATTGCAATAAAAAAAAAATAATTATTCAACCCTTATAATTCCGAATGTGAAATTTCCGAATTGCTTCATTCAGATTCAACTTTCATTAAATGGTGTTTGTAAAACATTTTTGCTTGGCAGTGTTTATTTCCCTTGTAATTCCGCTGACAACATCTTAATTGATGCATCGAAAAATGTTGATGGTTGTTTTATAGGTGGTGACTTGAATTCAAGAAATCAGGATTGGGGTGACACAATTGATAATTCAAATGGAAAGATTTTGTTTAAATGGCTTCAAGATTTCTCTTTAGACTTTTGTAGATTTTGTGACGTAAATCCTTCATTCCCTAATGGGTCTTCGTTTCTTGATCACTTTCTAATCAGCTCAAAACAGGTTAATTTAATAAATACAAATTTTAGTATCTCCAGTTTGGGTTCATTTTCTGATCATTTTCCTTTGAAATTAAAATTCGATTTGAATGATTTTAATTTTTATTTAAGGAATCACCGTTTAGTGACTTCATTTGCAAAAACCGATTGGAAAAAATTCCAGTACGATTTGGATTCTGAACTGTCGGTGGTTTTGTCTCCTTCAGATCGTAATTTAGAGATTTCTGAAATGGATAATTTCGTTGACAGTTTTTCCAATTTGGTTAATTCAGTTTCCGCCTCTCATTCTGAAACTTTCGAAGTCAAAAATAAAAAAAATATAATTCCGGAGAGCATCAAAACACTTTTTCGAATTAAATATGCGTGGCAAAAAGAGTTGAAAAGAATATATCACAATAATTTCAACAGAAAATGTTCAGAGTATCAGTTATTAGCGAAGCAAATTCAATTGTTAAAGGTAATTATTAAAGAACAAATTAATTTGAATCAGGCTAAATTATTTAATGAGAAATTATAAAAGATCAGACCCGGCTCGAGCGCATTTAAGGACATTTATAGCATGATCAGTAATAAAAATAAATTTTTCTGTGATAAAGTTATTGTAGGTGACGTGACAATTACTGATGATGGCGAAAAGTTTCTGATATTAAATTAACTGTCGATAATATCCGGCTAATATATGTAATTTTTCATCGGAGTTTTCTTCCATTCATAATTCGGATAGTATTCATTTCACTAATCCACAAGCTCTTAAGAGTTTTGCTAAAAATTTAAATTCAAAGAAATCGGCAGGTGTTGATAAAATTTCAAATTTCATAATAAAGAAATTTTCACGAGTTACATTTACATTTTTAACTTCAATTTTTAATAATTGTATCAGAAGAAGTCTGGTAATTTCTTATTAAATAGTTTCAGACCAATTTCGATGTTGTCAAATATTGGTAAACTATTCGAACGTGTCATTAAAGATAAAATGGATTATAACATTGATTTCGATTATATTCCGTCGCATCAATTTAGATTTTAAAGTAGTCATTCTACGAATCATGCACTTCTAAAGTTTCATGATGATGTGATTTGTGGTCTTCGGGAAAAAATGCACGGTCGCGGATTCTTTAGACATAGAAAAAGCATTTGATAATGCATATCATGGCGGAATTTTATACAAACTAATCGATATCGGTTTTGATCCTTTTATTGTAAAATGGTTCAAAAGTTTTTTTAGCAACAGACATTTTCTTGTTCACGTTAATAATTTGAGTCCAGTTAATAGTGGTGTTCCTCAAGGGGCAATACTGTCTCCTCATTTTTATAATATATTCAAGACCTTCGTTATGAATATGAACAATCGAAGTGTATTTTGTACGCTGATGATTCGCTGGTGTTCGCTCACGCTGAATCTCCATTTGCAGCTCTGAGTTTGGTCTCAAATCATCTTTATCGTATTAATAATTTTTATAAAAACTGGGGTATCAAGATTAATTCTGCTAAATCAGAATCCATTTGTTTTAGAAATGCTTCGGGAAAATGTGGTCGTTTTGTTGTCCCTGAAAGCAAAAATTTATCACTTTTCTTGGACGGAACAGAGATATTGTTCAAGAACAGTGTTAAGTATCTTGGAGTTATATTTAACAAAGTTTTCAAATTCAATGAACATGCGCGCGCTGTTCTAAAAAAATCTAACAGAATCAAAGCTACTTTTATGAATCTATTTAACAATAAATATTTGAGTACGAAGACAAAAATTTTAATTAAAAAGTATGTATTCGTTCAGCCATTGTTTACGCTTTTCCTATTTGGTTTTCCATGTCACCAACAGTTGCAAAAGATCTCGAAATATTGGAGAGAAAAGTTCTACGAATGTGTGAGGATCGACATTTTGAGTCATATACCAAACGGTATTCTAATAAATTTATATATAATAAGGCTTTTTGTATCTCCTCTATGTTTTTATGCTCTTACATTACAAAAAAAAATTGTAAACCGATTAATATGGCATGACAATTATTTGATTTCAGATTTATTTAACAATCAAAAAACTATTAATTGATCTGACAGCAACTATTTGTCTCCAATAGGAATTTTAATTGAAAATATAAATTTTGAAATGGATTTTTCTGTCCCTCTTATACCGGAGTTTTATATCAGTACAACACCAGGTTCTCACAGCGGCTAAATTAAAAAAAATAATAATAATCTACTTATGAATTCAACATGAATGATAAGGTAATTTTTTTTTGTATGAAAATCTAACATTTATTGTTTACTATTGATCTATTGTACAACATCAATAAGCTGTAACATCCGATAATTTTGTCCCTTTTTGTAAAATTTTTGTTATGTGTACAACACTTAAATGACATATGTTGTTTGTATATATGTAATATATTTAGTTTTAATGTTAATTTATGTAAGAGATAGAACATCTCACGAAAAAATATATGTGACGGGAGCAATCACTCTACTATGTTAGAAGGAATAAGTATTATCCATTTTGTTCTACCATCGGGAGAAAGGTAACCATTTTCACAATACATGTGAAAAGTCATCCCTTTCTAACTAAAGCATTTAATAATCATTTAATAATAATCCTGTTGTCTCTTTTGCACCTCTTGTTATTTTTATGTCACATTGCCAGACCAAAAAAATATATTACAGAAAAATAAAACAGTATTGTCATAATTACTTTTTTCATATATATTTTTATTAAGTATACTAAATTAAACAATTGTTTTAAATAGTAATTAAATTAATAAAAATTGTTGTTAATTTTTTCCCGAATTTCCTGTTGTGTCGCCGGAGATCAGTACTAGGAAGTACGAAACATGTATGAACGCCGGTGGCATCATAATCACGTGCACACGTAAAGCTGCGTCTTAGCTTTTTGAGCTGTGCGTCTTAGCTTTTTGGACTTTCTCCTTCTTGAAGCACTTAATTATTTTGTTGCCCAGTAGGGCGATTCTGAAACTTATTAACGACCTAAATCGATATCGTTAACTATTTTTAACGACAAATATCGTTAAAATTTACATTTTTTCATGACGATCGCTTCTGCATGCCACAATTGTTGTTAGTTAACGATATCGATATTTGTCGTTAATTAGTTACAGAATCGCGCCTCAGATCGTAATTAGTTGCCATTCCTGAATTTTCAAAGTGTCCTATGACTGAAGTTTATGATCAAGGAAATAGTTATATTGTTGCAGACCACATACCTGGCCAATATGGCGACTGGTGAATGGCGACTCCGCATTTGCATAACTCCAGCGGCGCAGCGTGCATTTTTTGCCCTTCAATGTCTTTCAAGACTGCACTAATGTGCACCAATGCACTTGATGTGTGTCTCGAATTTAAATTTAGACTATTTTTCCATTTAACAAATCACTTTAATTCTTTTCCGTTTATTATTCTTTGGCTTTTAACAACAACCAACTATTCAATAAGAAATTTTGTTTTGATGGAAAACATAAACAAAAATCAAATCTATAGCTATCCCAGCCGGCCAAACTATCATAAACGATCTCATAAATGATAGCAAATATTCGTAAATAATGAATAAAACAATCGTATACGAGAATCGTAAATGATTCGAAAACGCATACAGTTTCGTTCTTAATTTGTCCATCGTAACGAGGTATCATAAACGAACTAAAAACACTCATATATGATAAATTTTTGATTGTTTATGATCGTAAAATACGATTATATACTCGTAATAAACGATGTTTTTTGTTCGTAAACAAACTCGTTTTTAATATTTTTTACGATTAAATTTTAATCGTAAATGATAATCATTTTTAACGCTTTTACGATCTTTTTCCTACTTTTTTAACGATACAAAAAAAAATAAGTAAATGCATTTAAAATTTATATTAAGCTCCCAAATGCATTTACATACTTCATAATTACGGCAAATGATATAAAGTTTTCAGCAAAAAAATTTATTTAATCTTGTTAATAATATTGAACATATTATGTATTTTATTAAATGAACTTTTGATTAGAAAAACAATAATAATTTTTGACAATCTTTTTTTACGATTGAAACACTCGAAAAATACGAGCCATCGTTATTTACGAGCAAAATATGATTGTTTTTTTCATTGACATTTATCATCGTTTTTTACGTGCAAAATGATCGAAATTTATGATTATTTTGAATCGTCAAATGATCGATATTTACGATAATCATAAAAAATGTGTGTAGGTGCCGACTGGGATCCCTTTCTTACCTATGACGTTGGAAGAAAGTATGCTTTCGATGTGTTTGTGAACATGCACATTTTTTTGATAGTGTGCGAACCAGTTCGAAATATCGATGACTATCGGTTAGCGCATTTTTGCTGGGATATGAATTGCTAATAAATTCGACACTGTGCTGATAAAATGTTTATTTTATTTATAAAGACTGTACTTTATAGCAATTAAAACAATTTAGAAGCTTAAAATTCGAAAAACTGCAATTATAGCATAAGTTAAAAATACAATATTTTTTCCGTCCCGTCGCAATTCTGTTTAAAAGAGCGGATTTCACTATTTTTTTACAATCGCGGATTTTCCGTCTTCCGCCCTAATTCTGTTTAGAGCATTAATTACACTTGAATTTAAGCTCATATATATGCCTACACACACAAAATTCAACAGAGAAATCCTCTTTTGGCATGAGGTTAATTGAACCAACGTTTCAGTGTTGCAACCGAAATACATTTGTTGTAACCTCATGTCATTAAAATGAACGTACCAACGTAAAATGAACGTACGTTTACTCTAACCGAAATGTTAGTCCGCGCAACTGCACGTTCGATTGTCGTAACCTCATGATTGCATTTTTCTTTCTGCTAAAATTTGACGTTTGTGCATTTGTTACGCCAACTGAGTACGTTATTGTATCAACAAAACAAATGACAAACGGCAACTTCATGTCTATCAGCAGTTCGGTTGCCAGTTTCTTGACAAAAATTATGGATACATGCAGAAATAAATAAAAGTCAAACATTGTCACAAGTGGCAAAAAATAAGAAATTCATTAAATAAGTGAAAATGCGAAATAAATATATGAATATTAATAACATAATGAATGAATTCAATACAAATTGCGGTTTAGCTAGTGAAATATAATAAAATTATGTGGCATTATAAATAGTTTTTATTTTGATTAATTATGATCAAATAAAATATTAAATGTGTCTTCATACTGTTGTGTCTTCATACTGTCTTCATACAAGAATTAATAGATTAATTTTTTGATATTCTGTGCGTGACATATTTACGCATCAAAAATATATAAATAAGTTTTATACACTTAGAAAACAAGATGTTTATGAAGGTCTAGCTGCAACTAGCCACAACAGCAATGAAAATTGAGACATCTGCAACAAAACTGTTGAGTTATGTTGACATATGACTACTATAAAAATGAAAAATGGCGTACTTTTTTCTTTCTCTCGATTTATCCACAACAATTCAGTAAATCCAATGGTGTAAAAAAGTGTCAACTCAAATATAACATTTTAATTATAAAAGTGGAATTAAAATTTCCTGGGATTGAAATTATCAACACGAAAAATAACTATTTTCAGAGTTTACTTTGATTACAGCGTCTCCGTCGGACTTGGTCCTTCTGCGAAGAAGTCTGCGAAGAAGTCTTTGTAGAATTTTACCTTCAAAGGATTTTTAAAGACGATGTATAACCAGGATACTGTTTTAGTTTTAGAATTAATAAAAATACATTTGATTCATTTTATTTCAATTCAATAAAAATTACTCCGCGAATTCTAATGGAGTACCTTTTCCAAATAATCATCAACTATCTTCCTATTTGTAAGATGTTTAGTTGATGTTTGCTTTAAAATTATCGTAAATTTGAAAGATAGTTGTTAGCAATATTTCTCGTATTTGTCGGATGTTTGAAAGATGTTTGTCTCAAAGCCAATCTAAAAAAATTGTAAATAACTTGATATTTAGGGATGTGATATTTCTGGTAATCATCTTTGTTTTCTTAGTGTATATAAAAAATGTCTTGAAATATATTTTCAATTGGAGGTTTCGGCATGCTTGCTGACTTAAAGGTTTAAACAACCTCATGCTTGCTGAATAGGAGATTGTCACAACCTCATGCTTGGTGACTAGGAGGATGGTACAACCTCCTAATCAGCAAGTTTCCGCAACCGAATTATTCGGTAGGTCAATTTAGTTGAATGCAGCAACAAATCAGTTTTCTGTGTGTAAATTTGTTAATGTCTCACTGTTGCATTAAACATGTTTTTGTTTATTAAACAATGATTTTTAAAACTTTTTGTTCTTTCCACAAAAATGTTGTAATCCGTACCAGTCATTGTTCAGTACTTGTTATATTAACAAATACTTGTAAATCTTAAAAATTTACATTTTTTAGTCCAACCGAAATGTTAGTCCGCACAACTGCACGTTCGGTTGTCGTTACCGCATGATTGTTATACACAGAATAAATATTCAGTACTGGAAAATTTAGAGTAAATAATAAAAACAAGGTTACTTATATTATTATAGAAAACAATTACAAGTATGAAACAAGTAATTATATGGAAACAAGTACAATATTTTAAATTCTAATACTCCCACTAAATATTGACTTGTGTAATTTAGAACATATTAAACAAAATTTGTATGTAAATTTGACATAATAATATTGGTGCTATTTTTATTTAAAATTAACTCTTCCAAATCCTTTAGTTAGCAGTTAAGTTGAGTGAGTTCCTTAAAATTTGAAAAACTGGTTTCGACAAGGACTTTGTCAACAAATCCGCCTTTTGTTTACTGGTTTGCACATAGCTAAGATCAAATTCTTTGTTTTCATATTTTTCCCTAATAAAATTAAAACGGACATCAATATATTTGGTCCTCTTGTGAAACTCCGGATTCTTGATTAATCTAATTGCGCTTTGGTTATCCATTAATACTTCGCATCCATGAACTGATGCAGCTATGTACTCTGCAGCTATGTACTCAAGAAACAGAATGTTGACGTTGTGACCTCCATGTAACAGTACATGTACCCATTTGAGCTACCATACCAGATGTTGATCTTCTATTTTCGACATCACCAGCATAATCAGAATCTGAGTATATCTTGAAAACTGCATTATTTTCTTTTGTATACATCAATCCATAGATAGTTGTTCCTTTCAGATACCGAAGTACTCTTTTAGATCCATTTATGTGTATGATATTATAATTGTCCATGTACCTGCTTAATACTCCCACTGCAAATGATATATCTGGTCGACTTATGACTGATAAATATAAATAAAATTGGATCAATTAATTCTCTATATGGACATTTTTCATTTATATTTTTTTTATTTTCCTTCAGGAACCAATTATTTCCAGTGTCTAACGTGGTTGATACACTCTTACAATCATTCATGTTGAAACTACTTATTACTTTTTGTGTTTACTGAGTTTGATGAAGAAATAATAATCCATTGTCCATTATTTTCATTTGAAATCCTAAAAACTTGTCAATTTTACATTCATTGATTTCAAAATTTGTCTGTGAATGTTTTATCAATTCTATTGCAAGTTTTTTATCATTTGATACTAGAATACCATCATCAACGTAAATCGCAAGTATTAATGTGGATCCATTGCTATTTTTATAATAAACACATAAATCTGCCTTACTAACTTGCATGTTAAATTTATCTAATACTTCATCAAATTTTTTATTAAAGCACCTTGAAGCTTGTTTCAATCTATAAAGGCTTTTGTTTAATCTACACACTTTATTAGGATATTTACAGTAATCAATATGTTGTTTCATGTAAAGCTCTTCGTTTAATACCCCATATAAAAATGCAGTTTTAATATCAAATTGCTTAATTATCATACCTTGATTAACTGCGATTGATAATATCCCTCGTACAGAATAATACTTGACAACAGGACTAAATGTTTCCTCATAATCCAAACCGTATTCTTGTGTAAATCCTCTCGCAACTATACGAGCTCTAAAGCGATCGACTAACCCATCAGTGGTCAGTTTGATTTTGTAGATCCAGGGACAATCCACAAGCTTTCTTCTTTTGGCAAATAACATAAAGTCCACGTCTTGTTTTTCATAAGCGAATCGTATTCTTCATCCATATCACACTCCCAGTTCTTTGCATATTGAGACTGCATAGCTTCTTCGTAAATCGCTGGTTCTGTAGCATCTGATGTTGCCAGGAACATGTCAAAAATGTTGACTTTCTTTGCTTTTGACCGCAAATTGTATCCTCCAGATTCTTGATTTGAGTTTGATGCCTCTTCCAATACATGTTCTTCCCTTCTATTTATTTCTTGCTGCGCTTCTTGATTACTTTCACCGATGGATTGACTTTGTTCCGTAATTTCATCATTTTCGTCGCTTGGATGGTGTTGATTATCTGCATCATGCGAAACATTTTCTAACTTCTGAGGAAATTGTAGCAGAACATCTTCGCTCAGGTCTTCATTAAAATGTTTCGTTTCCATTCTTCCAAATTCATTTGCCAAATATTTCCGTTGTCTGATCTAATTGTTCTTATGGTTGTCTTGTTGTTCTTCATCATATTTAAAAATCTGCCAATCTTTCTTTAACTTAATCCTTCCGTTTAAGGAAATAGACCCATTTGAATCTTGAACCAGTTGGGAAGGTTAGATCACATGGGAAATTTTAAAGTAGGTGTAATTATGATAGTTAGGATTATCAAAATTATAGTCGGTCTAAGCCGACTATAAATACCCTACACATATGTGTGGTTACGAATCCTGAAAATAACTACAAACATTCAATCGCTGAAGAATTTCCATTCATTTGATACCCATATTTACAAATGGGTAGGTGTACCGAATTTCGATTTTTTTTTGTGAACCACAAGTCTTTTCGCCGGAAAACTTTATTATCATGTATTTGAGCATGATGTCAATATATATTTGACCAACAAATTTTACCTAAGCACGTATTTTTATGTATATTTTTATGATCTTTATATGTACATTTTATATGAGGTATTTGAACATAAGTGGTCGGATCATAGGTCACAATGGACCGATCTCGCCAATTTTTTCGCACATACAGCGTAGGTATATTAGTAATCAAAGTTATAAGTTTCATTTATCTAGCTCTTCAATTTTAAAAGTAGTAGGGATTTCAACAGACAGACGGACAGACAGACAGACGGACAGACGGACATCGCTAAATCGACTCAGGAGGTCATGCTGATCAAGAATATATATACTTTTCCATACCTTCTGGGTGTTACAAACGGCGTACCAAACTGAATATACCCTTTCACTCTTAGTGTAGGGTATAAAAATCATCTTTAATCAGTAGTAAATATTTTGCACCACCAACTGAAACCTGCTCCATTGGGCCGCAAATATCCTCATTAATTATTTCTCCAGTATTCATAGCACGATTTTCAATTGTTGTAAATGACAATCGATGTTGCTTTCCAAAATATCAACCTTCGCAGAGGTCTTCTTTATCGTCATCAAATTTAACATCGTGTTGCTTTAAAACATCTTTAACATGAATAAAGTTTTGATACACCAAACGTTCATGCCATAACTGTAAGGATGCTGGAACGTTGCAGTTTGAAATATAATTTGTGCTATCGAATTTAACTGAGTTTCATTAGTATTTGCATTCTCATCACAGCTTTCCGTTGCGAACACCAATGGCTTCGATTTTTCCATCTCTGATAAATCTGTATACTTTCTTATCTAACATATACTTTATCCATTGCAGTTGTCGCGGAAAAAAGGTTGACTATAATGCCAGGAACATATAGCACGTTTTCTAGGTACTTTTTCTGCCATCCGGTGATATTTTGCATCATCACGTTAATATTGCCCTGTCTCGTTGCTTTCAATGAAGATTCATCTCCGATACGAACGTATTTGCACTTGTCAAAAAACTCAAACTTTAAAAACCATTCTTGGTGATCCGTCATATGCTGTGATGCTCCAGAATCTACGTACCAGATCTCGTCTTCATTAACTATTTCGAAGTTGCTTTCACCAATAAATGCACTTGAATTTTGTTTCGTCTGCTTGTTAGACTCTGAATCGTGACGTTTTCGTTGCATCGAACAATCTCTTTTCCAATGTTCGTCCTCGTTCCAATTAAAACACCTTCCGGGTTTCAAACGTTTTTCTCGCCTCGCGAATTTCTTCGTTGCAAATGCATCCACTTCATATTCGACATGAGTATTCATTCGAGACTGTACTAAAATAACCCGATTAGTCAAGTTCTCCAATGTTCTTTTGTCTTCGGCAGTAGACTTCCACGCACTTAAAAAATGATTGTAGCTTGCAGGCAACGTCATAAGTATTTTAGTGATGATCATTTTACTCGAAATCGGCTCACCAAGATCCTTGAGCCGTTCAGCCAATTCTTCAACTTTCGCAACATATAATTCAATAAGCTCACCTTCACGCTTCTTTAGATCGTAGAACTGTTGCTGGAGCATGTAGACACTCACATCAGATTTAAATTCGTGAAGCGCCAGTAATTTTGTCCACATGTCATTTAAACTCTTACAGCACACCAAGTGACGGACGGTGACTTTGTCAACCGCTGTAACAATACATATTTGCGCCTTTATATCTGCCTTCTCCCAGTCACTGACCTCCTTTAACAACGCAGTTTGTCCGGCGTCCCCTGCTCCATCATTTACATGTGGTTTCCTCCATTGACCAGCAACCACACGTCTAAGGACTTAAGAATAATGGCCTTCTGGAACTTTCAAGAACTCCAGTTGTTCGTTCCGATCAGCTTCTCAATCTTAACATCCTCCATTGCTGCTCTGCGTTTCTTTAATTATGTAGATCTTGAATAATAAGCGCACCTTTGTTCCAACGTTTTTTTTATATCTGCTTTCACACGTGAATCACATTTTCAGCTTGAATTAGCATTTGACACAATTATTTTTCTGTATTAAAATATTTTCAAAAAAAAACGCACTGGGCCCATAACCAATTGAAATAAAATAAATGAAAAGATTTGATGTTGATTTCAAGAAAAAAAAAATTATGTGAAAAATAATCAGTACAGAAAAATTCAGAATAATTAATAAATAATTAATAAAAACAATAATTAAGAAAAACAATTACAAGTATAAAACAAGTATATGGAAACAAGTACAATATTTTAAATTCTAATAAATATTAATAAAATAATGAATGAATTGAATACAGATTGTAGTTTAGCTAGTGAAATATAATAAAAATATGTGACCATATGTGGCATTATAAATAGTTTTTTATTTTGTTTAATTATGATGAAATAAAATATTAAATGTGCACTAAGAAAACAAGATGTTTATGAAAGTCTTGCTGCAACTATCCTTTTAAATTTACGCATTGTAGCAAATATTCAAACATCCCATAAGTCTCAATGAAGTTGCAGCAAAACTAATAATATATTTTAAATGTGACATATATGCAGATAGTTATGAGATGTTTGCCACAACAGCAATGAACATTAAGACATTTGCAACAAAACTTTTGAGTTATTTTGACATTTGTCTACTATAAAAAAAAGGAAAATGGCGTATTTTTTTCTTACGCTCGATTTATCCACAACAATTAAGTAAATCCAATGGTGTAAAAAAGTGTCTACTTAAATAATACATTTTAATGGTAAAAGTGAAAATATAATTTCCTGGGATTGAAATTATCAACACGTGATGGAAAATATTCCTTTTCAGAGTTTACTTTGATGACAGCATCGCCGGTCGGACTTGGTTCTTCCACGAAAAAGTCTCATGTCGTTGTACAATTTTACCTTGAAAGGATTTAAAAAGACGATGGCGATGTTTAACCAGAATACTGTTTTAAATCTGAAAAAATTAATATATTTTTGATTCATTTAAATTCATTTAAATTAATTCAATAAAAATTACTCCGCGAATTCTAATGGAGTACCTTTCCAAATATTCCACAACTATCTTCCTATTTGTAAGATGTTTAATTGCTAGCAATATTTATCGTATTTGCCGGATGTTTGAGAGATGGTTGTCTCAAAGTGGATCTAAATAATTTGTAAGTAACTTGATATTTAGGGCTGTGATATTTCTGGTAATCATCTGTGTTTTCTTAGTGTGTCTTCATACTGTTTTATTTTTCAGGGAACAAGAATTAATAGATATATTTTTTAAATTATGTGCGTGACATATTTACGCATCAAAAATACATATAGAAAACTTTACATAAATAAGTTTTCTATATAAAAAAATATTCTTAAAATAAAATTTCAATTGGAGGTTTTGGCATGCTTGCTGACTTGGAGGTTAAACAACCTCATGTTTGCTGAATAGGAGGTTGGCACAACCTCTTGCTTTCTGACTAGGAGGTTGGCACAATCTTATTCTTGCTGACTACGAGGTTGGTACAATCGCCTAATCAGCAAGTTTCCGCAACCGAATAATTCGGTAGGGCAATTTAGTTGGTTGCCGCAACAAATCAGTTTTTTGTGTGTACGGCAACTGAGTACGTTATTGCATCAATAAAATAAATGACAAACGACAAGCTCATGTCTATCAGCAGTTCGGTTGCCAGTTTCTTGCCAAAAATTATAGATACCTGCAGAAATGTCAAACTTTATCACAAGTGGCAAGTGGCGTTTGTAGTATATTATTGAAATATAGTGCAGTGTATTAAAAAAATTAACACATCAAAAAAGCAGACAAGCAAAAAGGCATTTGGTTGTATGGAAAGGCGCAAAAGTCTCAACAGCCACTGTGTTCATTTTAAACACATTGATGGAGGAAGATGTGGTTAAAATAAAAGTGATATCCCAAGTAACCATTTTGTGGCAACTTAAGTGGTAGCCACAGAATTGCCATTAAAGTGTTTATTCTATAAAATGCGAAAAATGTTAAAGTGTCGGTTCACATATTTGGAACTTGAACTGTAATTTTAAATGTGGAACATGTGTAGATTAAAAATAAAAATAATAAAGATCCTACGCACACTCAGAAGAAAATGTTCCATTAAGTACTTTATGGTACGACCATTGATCTTATGGTTCATGTATTAATAGTTTTTTCTTTTTAAATCAAAAGTTTTCTAATTAATTCAATAGTATTTGAAAAATTCACTACCATAAATTTAAATATTTCAATATTATTATTTTAAATAGAAAAAATACTGTTGTTTTTATAATTTCCTCCTATTATAATAAACGTGGTGTAAAAAAACATAAAAACGAATACAAACATGTTCGTTTTGTACGTCATTCTGCGTGTTTACTCAAAATGGTCGTATGTATTTTTTTGTAATAATCCACATTATTAAACGCGACATTGGTAAGGACTCAATGCATTTAATTATATTTATATATTTATTTATATTTTGTTCATTACAGAAAATAAATAATACATCGAACTTCTATTATGGCAACGGACTCAAAAATAACTGCAGACTGAAGTACTACAATCAATTATTGGAAACCAAAGCAAACATTAAATGTTTTATAACCTTTTGCAGCAAGAAGTGTCTTTTTATGTGTGTATTGTAAAAGTGAATATCAATTTCGACATTTAAATAAAATATATACAATAAATTAACTAAAATACATTTTTGTTTTAATAAATTATTAGGAAAATGTAACTCGACTATACCATAAAATTAATAATACGTATCATTAAATTTGTATAGGTCTTTCTTATTGTAATTAAAATATCACATTATAAAATTTAAGGTACAACCACACATTGTATTAACAGTTTCAATATTACTGAACTAATTGGACGCATCCTATTGACCAATTTTAATGGTATAAATTTTTGTTTTTCTATTGAAATACTATCAATTTACCATGATTTTTTTCTGGGTGCAGTGCCATTAACGTGAATGTTTGCTGTGTAATAAAACTGCACATAATGTCAAAAATATGCTATGACATAATAATATATATCTTTACGAACAGATTTTTCGTCAAACTACAACTCTAATTTAACAAACGGTTCAAGTTTTCGGGTTAAAGCTTATATTCTACAAACTCCAATTTTAACGCGCACCTAAAAAAACGCATTTTGTGATTTTTTTTTAAATATGATATGATAAATATTTTGTGTATAATAATATACATTTATACCATTTTAAGTTAATTAGCTATATTATTAATAAATATGTTCCAATTGGGTTCTTCATTTTATACATGCAACATATATAAAACGTAACACATTTTTTAATTTACCACTATTTTGCCACGTCATAACAACAAAGTTCGCTCCGCCCATTATCGTATATGTTCCATTATCGGAATGTATGACTTATATATCACAGCATTGTGACATATTATTTTATTGTCCCACACATGTTCTTAGCCACCGCTTTGCAACAAAAAATTATTAGTTTGCAACACTGGTGTTAGAGGTAACTTAAAATGTACACATTTGCCACAAGTGTTTGTGGCAATTGTCGAGCAGTGGACCCAGAAAAAAATCATGGTAAATTGATAGTATTTCAATAGACAAACAATAATTTATACCATTAAAATTGGTCAATAGGATGCGTCCCATTAGTTCAGTAATATTGAAACTGTTAATACAATGTGCGGTTGTACCATAAATTTTATAATGTGATATTTTAATTACAATAAGAAAGACCTATACAAATTTAATGATACGTATTATTAATTTTATGGTAAACTCGAATTACATTTTCCTAATAATTTACTAAAACAAAAATGTATTTTAGTTAATTTATTGTATTATTTATTTTATTTAAATGTCGAAATTGATATTCATTTTTACAACACACACATAAAAAGACACTTCTGGCTGCAAAAGATTATAAAACATTTAATGTTTGCCTTTGTTTCCAATAATTTATTGTAGTACTTAAGTCTGCAGTTATTTTTGAGTCCGTTGCCATAATAGAAGTTCGATGAATTATTTATTTTCTGTAATAAATAAAAATATAAAAATATAAATATAAATATTTAAATATAATTAACTTACATTAAATACATTGAGTCCTTAACCATGTCGCGTTTAATAAAGTGGATTATTACAAAAAATACATGCGAACATTTTGAGAATGACGTACAAAACGAACATGTTTGTATTCGTTTTATGTTTTTTTACACCACGTTTATTATTTTAGGAGGAAACCATTAAAACAACAGTATTTATTCAATTTAAAATAATAATATTGAGATATTTAAATTTATGGTAGTGATTTTTTCAAATACTATTGAATTAATTAAAAAACTTTTGATTTAAAAAGAAAAAAACTATTAATACATGAACCATAAGATCAATGGTCGTACCATAAGGTACTTAATGGTACATTTTCTTCTGAGTGTGGTTACTTGGGATTAGATAAAAGGATCCTACAAGACATGACTTTACAGTTTTCGATCGAAGGGAGGAATGTTTTTGACCACCTCTGCCTTTATATTAAGGGGAAAAATTGACACACAAAAAAAATATATATTGCAAACAAAATAAATTGGTTCATTGAACAAACATAAATTTGTTCACTTAACAAAATTAATTTTTTCGTCGAATAAAATAAATTTGTTCATCGAACAAAATAAATTTGTTCATCTAACAAAATATATTTCTTTATCATATAAATTTATTTTGCAATTTGTTAATATTACAATAAAAAGGTAATTGTAAATATTACAAATATTTTTGTTGACCGTATTTTTTAGGTGTAATTAAAGGTTTAATTAAAAAGTAAAAGAAAATGCATTTAAAGTTATAATACTATATATTGAAAGAAATTAAAGTATGTCCTCCAATAGATTCTCGCTTCTGTGAGATAACAGACAGCTGCAACAGCACCTGCACCAATGGAAGCGTACAGAAACTTCTTGTAAAAACCACGATGTGCCGCGAAGATCAAACCAGTCAAACCAATTTCGCTGGCATAACATTGCCAGGTTCGCTCATAATATTAATGGTGTCTGCGTATGAATGAAAACATATTAATATTTCATAAAAGTATTCGTAAACATTGTCCACTTACATTGTATAGCAGCTAATCGTGCATTTCTTTAGTATGGTTCGTCACAACGTTCCAGCACAAATTAATGCTACCTTCGATGGTTTCCCGTGCAGTAGAATTCTGGGGATGACTTTGGACATGCAGATGTATATTCATTGATTTGTCTGTTGGCTTATTCAAGTGAAAAACATTGATCTTACAGATTGTGCAAATGCAGTGGCGCATATAGTAGCAGATCACTGGGCCTGCAATTGTATTGTACCAGATCTTCATTCTCTGGCCCGGTGGCCATTTGCTTGCTATTCTTGACTGACACGGCTGCAAACAGTGAGTTGGTCGGTGTGACGATGGGAAATGCAAATATTGTACCTCGTTCGACTTTAGATTTCTGGCACAATTGTTTAATACCCTAATAAACACATGCAACAAACCATTGCATCACGGGCTATATGCATTAACACATCGGAAGCAAAAAAAAAAGAAAATTCAATTATATTTCAATAATAATAATAATAGTTTGGCACTACAGTCCTATAAGAACTTAGGCCGAGCTCTCTCACCATTTTGAGCTGTGCGTGTTATATTTGTACTCAAAGTGGTGGGACCTACAGTTTATTGCCGAATCCGAACGGCGGGTGAGAGCTTTTTCAAAGGCAATGTTTTTACTCTCGGAGGTTTGCCATTTACTGCCGAGAGGTAGCGCGGTATAGAAAAATGTTTCTATGAAAAGATGTTGTTAGCCCCAGTCCAGGCTTGAACCGGGGACCTTTCGGCTCGCAGTCCAACGCACTAACCACTGAGCTACCGCGGCTACTTTCCAAATTTTGCAACGCACAATGAACAAAATATGAAAATTATCTTGTTAACATTTAATTTATCACGTCACTGGGTCGCCACTGGAAATTTTGTAGTGAATTTCATCTCAAGTTTTTTTAATTCGAAAACCAACTTTGGAATAACATGATCAAACTTTAAATCCAAACTGGTTGTAAATGAAAATTCTCCAAATTTATCGAACCTTAAACCAATTACTTATTAGGTTAGATTCAAATAAATAAATTATATTATTTAAACATTTTTATTCATTCCAGATTTTATGGATTTTCTATAATGTTTATGTATATAATGTGGTCTATTCTAGAGTTGGTGTGTATCAGGAACACCCAATCAAATACCTAGCGTTTTTAAAATTGTATTTTTAAAAGTTGATACAAACGTGTATTTTATTATAACTTCAGCAATTTATAAATGTGAATATCTTAAAAATATAATTGGAAAAAATACTTGAAAGCAAATACAGTTTATGTTTTTAGTAAAAATTATTTTAGGTTTTTCTTTTTTTTATTATTATACTCAGAAGAAAATTGATCATCAAGTACTTAATAGAACGACCATTTGGTGTATGTATTAATCCATGTATTAATTTTTCCAGTATTGTATCTTTACTTTTATTCGTTTCATACTGTTTTATATGAAATATCGTAACTGTTACCAAATTATGGTTCCGGAATTAAAATGTTACCGATAAAATATCAGTATGAAAAGTTTTTCAAACTGTAGAAATTGTAGAAAATTATATACTTTTCATATTTTATAATTTTAAATTTTTTTTTTTGTGAATATCCAATAATATCTTTCAACAACTATAGACGATTTTTCATTTTAAGGATTTTCACAGCAATGTGCATACAAACAAAAAGGTTTTAATTCGTTTTACAAAAGCATTAAATAATAATGAAATAATCGTACCTTTATCGATTATTACAATGCCAAAATCAAGATTAATAATCTGGCCACTCTCCGCACTGACGGTGGAAAGAGAACGAAGTGAAATTCAGTTCCGCCTACCTTTGGTGGCAGATGTTGATTCCACCCGTTCCTGTTGTTGAAGCCTTGTTGTTAACATCACATACGTTGTTTTTTCTGTACTTTTTACTGGCGATCTCCAATGCCATGAATTGTAATCCATATAACCGTCTGGCAAATGTCCTCAACTTTTCTCCACTATTTTGATTTGTTTGTCTAATCTTTTGTAGTACTGAATCTATGGAAACCACTTGTAAGTTTTTTTTTTAGCAAATCGTATAAATCTTCTATTTTTTCGAAATTTCTTGACCTTACTAAGTCATAAGCATCCCCATTCAACCGTAACCCAACGCATTTAATAAATACATTATTCTGTGAATCTTGAATTGCAAGCTTCGCAGCTTTACAACCTTCAATAAATCTATAAATTTCTGTTTTTAATAATGGTGAATCCGTTCCAGAAAAGCAGGGAACCAAATAACGAACGAGTTTCAAAATATTTTCCGTACCCATTTTGATTGTCGACAGTGTAATTTACTATTTCTTAATTTGTTACGTGGTATATTGTCCTTTGTTTACCTTTATTTATGACATTTTTTTTATATATATATTGTTATAATTTAAATTTTTACATTTTGAAAAATACTTAATGTTTCATATTTTTATTTTAAATATTTTATATTGTATTTTTGATTTAATAATTTATAAATTATTTTGTAAACTATAATTTCATAAATTATTAAATACTGATTTTTTGATCGCATTTTAATTTCAATTTAATTTGATATACATTTTGGAAAAAAATTGTCTCTTCAAAAAAGAAAATGTGGTTATTAAAAATATGCGTAAAGTTAACAACACTGCTTCAACAACAGGACGGGTGAAATCAACATCTGCCACCAAAAGTAGGCAGATCTGATTTTCACTTCGTTCTCTCTGTAAAGAAGTTTAGTTGTGTCAGTGTTGCCACTTTTTGTGTAATTCCACAAAAACAGTGCAATTTTGATCTCATTGTGTATTTTTTGTGTAATTTAGAATCAAATAAAATTATACTACAAAAGAAAAATTTAAAGAGTTTCAAGAATATATATATATATATATATATATATATATATATATATATATATATATATATATATATATATACTTTATACTTTTTTTATAGATTGGAGGGTCTGTGGTTTGGAATATCAGTGTGTATTTAATTTTATATATTTTATTTTTCATTGACTTTTTTTTTTAATAGTTAGAATGTGTAAATATTTTTTATTCAAAACTTTAAAAACTCACCATTTTCTATTTGGGTTTTTTACGTCCTTCTTCCTTCCCACTCTCGGTCCTTGAGAGGTTGGTACCGACGTACCGGCTGCGCCAAATGTTGTAATGTTAGAGTTGAATTTCCTTATATTTATTAAATTAAATAAATATATTTTAGAGTTGAGGTATTTACTTATTACAGAACCCTATTTACTTTTAGAAAAACACTTTTATTATGTTAACACTATTATTACATGCACTACCTCCACTTGAGGCTAACTAAAGTACAATCTTTTAAATTGCAACGAAAGGTATTAACAATACCTGTGACTTTTGAAGAAAGTCCGACTTGCAGTTTTTGGCTGACACCAATTGCGAAATATCAGAAGTGTTGGCAATCGCTGCTTTGCTTATTTTAACATAGACCCAAAATTATGCAATGGAAAATTGTATTGCAAGCCTCTTGAAAGAGGTGTGGTCTAAGTAAAGCTTTAGCGCTTTGCCAAATTATTGCCAGCTTCTGTTAACTGTGCAAGCTAACCTGATAGAGGTGTGTTCTATGCAAAGCTTAGCGCTTTGCCAAATTATTATCATTGTTTTTTTTTTTTTTTTTTTACAAATTGACCAACGCTCAGGGATGCCCCCTATTCATACAATGCACAGTGTTGATCGTAAGAAGGGATGATAGGTTAAATGGAGGGGGGAAAGATGGAGTAGTATCGGTGAATGTTTGTTTTGAACTTGCCAATATCAAAAATGTCGGGAAAAACAGACGCAGGGAGATTGTCCCACAAACGTATCATGCGACTGAAGAACGAATTCTCTCGGTAATGCGTGGTTCTATTGAGAGCCGAGTGAACTACGAAGGGGTGGGCTTGGTTCGATGCCCCAGTAGAACGAGAGGACCCGAGGTGGTGGAATCAAACCATGTATCTCCCTCGCACACTTTCCATTGTAATACCTATAAAACAGGCTTACACACCCAACGGTCCTTCGGTGCTCAAGAGAACCAATAGACGATGAAATATTTTCATCCCCTATTAAATATATTGCACGTTGTTGGATTCCATCCAGGAACTCCAAAGAAGATTTTGAAGCCCCTGCCCATATGTGCGAATTGTATTCCATCTTAGGCCGAATATAGGTGGTGTAGACAATGCGCAAGTCAGCAGGAGTGAAGTATGTCTTACACCGTTTTAAAAAACCGAGGCACTTGGCCGCCTCTTTTGACACGTCAAATATATGATCATTCCAACGGAGATCACATTGAATTGATATGCCCAGAACGTCAAGAGCAGCTGACTCTGCAATATCCACAGCACCCATATTGAGGGGAGGTAGGGTTGAATCCATTCTTTTGTGAGATAACAGACAACATTGGGTCTTGCGTGCATTAAAATCAACTCTATTTGCAAGACCCCACTCGGAGATTGTTTTAAGGTCATTATTGTTTAAGGCTTTATGCTGCAAAGGAATGGATTGGTTTCTGGGTCAATGACAGAAGGTCATTGATAAATACCAGAAATAGGGACGGGGATAGGACGGAACCCTGCGGAACTCCAGAATTGATGAAATGTTGTTCCGAAAGAACACCATCCATCGCAACTCGTATTGAACGACCCTGGAGAAAACTCGATATCCATCGAGTAAAAGATTCACCGACACCATATGCAATTAGTTTTGAAACGAGGGCTTTATGCCACACTCGATCAAAAGCCTTGGAGATATCAAGAGCAACAGCCTTGCTCTCCCCGAAAAGGTGAACACAATTATTCCACTTTTCGGAGAGGACCGCCATCAAGTCACCTGTGGATCTGGTCCTAAGGAAACCGTATTGTCGGTCACTGAGCAATTCGTTGTGCTCAAGATAGTTCACAAAGTGGAAGTTAATTACGCTCTCCATTGCAATGGGTCGGTAATTGGCAGGGTTCGTGGCCTCGCCCTTTTTCGGAACTGGCTGGACATTGGCAACTTTCCAACAAGATGGAAAAACTCCTGTCGTGTAGGAGATGTTGAAAAGGTTACGCAACGGACAAGCCAGCGTTGACGCGCACTTCTTCAACACATGGGCAGATATGCCATCTGGCCCAGAGGCTTTATTAATGTTGAGGTTTGCTAAAACCTTTTTAACTGCCCGAGTTCGAAAATGTATCTCCGGCATTGCAGAAGAAACAAAATCGACGACAGGCAGTGGTTGATTCCTATCTGGGAGCGTTGAATTATTTGCAAATAATTCTGCCAAGAGATTAGCTTTTTCAACCGGGTCAGTGAAGGTCTGGCCATTCATACTAAGAATTGTAGTAGACGATGTTGTCTGATTCCTCACCCTTTTTACAAATGACCAGAAATATTTACTACCCCTGTGATAGAGTAGGACCTTTTTGCGCGCATTTTGTTCGTGAAGAAACTTTTCGCGCGAGATCACGGCATTACAGCGATTCCTAGCCTGTATACGAAGTCTTTCAGTATCAGCATTCTTGTTAGAACGCCAAGTCTGAAAGGCTTCCTCTTTCGACCTGACTGCAATCCTGCTAGTCTCATTAAACCAAGAGTGGTCCTTAGGTTTAATGCTAATTTTTTTAGAAGGTATGAAGGACCGCATACCTAATAAAATAATATTTTGTACCATTAAATCCGCAGCATTTATGTCTCTGTCAGCGAAACACAATTTCCAATTAAAGTTGCGAAAAAAATTATTTAACGCAACCCAATTTGCTTTTCCGTAAAGCCATACATTCCTCTTCGGGGCTTTAATCGAAGAGGCGCGTAAACTAGAATACGAAAACTCAGCGGAAACAGTACAGTGGTCGGAATTACCAAGAGGTGCAAGGACTTTTACATCATATTTTTCATGATGTGAAGTCAGAAAAAGGTCTAGAACTTTTGGGCTTTGCCGAGTGCAACCAGTGAGCTGGTTGCACTCGGCAAAAAGCTCAACATAAGAACCCTCCTGTGTTGATAGACCCGAGTGGCTCAACCAAGTGGCGTTGTGCACATTAAAATCGCCGGCAACAACAATTTCACTGCCTGGAAATTGCTCCAATATATTTGAGATCGAATCAGATAAGGCATCCAGCTTATTGCAGGTGGAAACCCTATCTAAATTCGGACTCGTATAAAGAAAGCACAAGTGCATGATGTGTGTTCGAATTTTGAATTTAACCCAAATAGTATTAAATTCGCTATCCGACACACTATGTTGTTGCTGCAGTTGATACGCAATGTCACTTCGAATAAAAAGAGCAAGGCCCCTATGGGCCGAGAATAATGGCAATAGGTGAAAACCAGGTAAATAAAAGTCCAGTGGATCTGCACCCTCATTAACCTGGGTCTCACCTAGTGCCATTATTTGTGGCCTATGGATGGACACATACGCATATACCGAGAAAAAGTTCGCCCTTAGCCCACGAATGTTGCAAAAATCTATGCGAAATGTTTGCGAAATTTTTTCTACTGGGCAACTTCAAAACAGACATACATACTACCAAGGCGCAGCAGTTGAAACAAACAAATGAGAGCGTAAGTCGAGCCGTGGTGAGTGTTATGCCTTCGCCACAGCATAGATTACGCACTCAGTGCAGCCTCAACCGTGCGCGCTAGTAGCGTGTAGTAGTAGTAAGAAAAATGTATGCGCTAATTCACAACAGATTGATTTAAACATGTATGTCATTGATATATTTCTCTTTGAAGGAATCAGTCCATAAAGTATTTGCATCTTGTAAGCGACCACCTTATAACATTTTCTGTTAGCAATATTGTTCGACTTCATAAAAGTTTTTAAGTTCGCCATTTTTATTTTTATATTTCCTATTTTAATATAAGAAACACATCCTTAAATACATAAATACAAAAAAAAAACTAAAACTGTTTATAGTTTTGGCCATAAAAATTAATTTTTTTCCCAATGCGAAACCGGAAAATAATAATTTAATATATTTTGTTAACTCAAATTGCTTAATATTAATTAGGCATTTTTTTTTTATTTAAATTCGAAATAATTTTCTAAAATTTCAATTTTATTTATAAAAGTATTATATATACGCTCGAATTTTGAGGAAAAACATTCACACATTTTTAGTATTTTTTATATAAATATCGAGTTTTCAATAAAGAAAGAAGAATTAAAATCATTTGAGTAAAATTCGTTTTTAAATTTTGCTTAATCCTGTTACTGGAATAAAATTATTCAGCATTTAGTTTGCTTCAAACATGATTGGCGTCAAAAAATAATTTGCATCTTGTAACAGACCCCCCTATAAGATTTTCTGTCAGCAATATTATTCGACTTCATATAAGTTTTTAAGTTCGCCATTTTTATTTTTTTATTTCCCATTTTAATATAATAAACACATCATTTAAAGATAGAAAAAATTAATTAATAGAAAAAACAAAAAAAATAATAAACTAAAACTTTTTATATTTTTGGCCATAAAAATTGATTTTTTTCCCAATGCGAAACCGGAAAAAATAATTTAATATATTTTCTTAACTCAAATAATTTAATATATGTTTTAACTTAAATTGTAAAGTGTAAGATCGTTATCCTTTGTATTTGGTACAGTAACAGTACAACGTTGGGCTCAGTACAGTTTGTAAAAAAAAACATGTCGAATTCTATTTCAAAATCGAAGCACTGATTTTTGTTGTTGTGGCTTTTTGATGAAAAATCTTTGTCAGATTTTCACAATAATTATAAAAAAATATTCAGGAATTATTTAATTTTATATTATACTTTGATATTATTTGAAATTTTGTACTTTTTGTAACACAATTTGTACATTCATTTAATTTACAAATGATAACATTATTACCGATACGAACATGTTCTCTTAACGAACAACAAGACTCGTAGGTAGAAAATGCATGTCACCGAGTGTCAACTTTGTATACGAGAGTCTTTTTTTTCATTTATTTGGTCATTACAACCCATGTTAGGTCTCTGCCGCAACAATTATATCTCGCCAGTCGCTTCTGCATTGCGCGCGCTGGCTCCAGTTTTGCACCCCAAGTGTTGCCAGGTTGTCTCGCACTTGGTCGCTCCACCGGAGATTCGGACGCCCTCTCCTACGTTGACCACCACTGGGTACAGAATTGAGTACATTTTTTGCTGGAGCGCTTTCATCCATACGCACGACATGTCCAAGACAGCATAAGCGCTGGATCTTAAGGCGCCTGACTATGTCAATGTCGGCGTAGAGCTCATACATTTTGTCGTTCCATCTGATTCCGTACTCGTTTTCAACGCATATCGGACCATAGATTTTCCGAAGAATCTTTCTCTCGAACGCTCCTAAAGCTCGCTCATCGGAGTTGGCAAGCATTCATGCCACAACGCCATAGAGGAGGACTGGCACGATGAGCGACTTATAGAGCGCAATTTTTGTCTGTTGAGAGAGAACTCTGCTCCTCAATTGCCTACAAAGTAACACATGTTGGCAAGAGTTATTCTTCGGCTAATCTCCAGGCTGACATTGTTTTTCTTGTTGATGTTGGTACCTAGGTAGACGAAGTCCTTCACAACTTCGAAGTTGTGATTGTCAATAGCGACGTATTGTCCAAGACGCCGGGACTCTTTGTTTGTTGACACTAGGTACTTCGTCTTGTCCTCGTTCACCGTAAGACCCATTCGACGCGATTCCATTTCTAAACTGGAGAAGCACGAGCAGTCAGTACGCTCTGCCCAATGATGTCGATAGCGTACCCGAACAGCATGGAACTCTTGTTGAAGATAGTGCCATTGTGATGAAGTTGTAAAGCTCTTACAATCTTCTCCATTATTAGGTTGAAGAAGTCACGATATAGGGAATCGCCTTGTCTGAAACCTCGTTCGGTATTAAACGTATCGGATAGGTTGTTCCCAATTCTCGCAACGTGTGTCGCTCAGGGTCATCCTGCAAAGCCTTATAAGTTTCGCAGGTATACCGAACTCAGACATGGTGGCGTATAGGCGACTCCTTATCGGACTGTCGAAGGCAGCTTTGTAGTGGACGAAAAGGTAGTCGGTGTCGATCTGCCTCTCTTTGGTCCTTTCCAGGATTTGGCGCAATGTGAAAATAGGTTCTATGGTGGACTTGTCAGGTCTGAAGCCACACTGATAAGTTCCAATCAGTCTTTCACATAATACGCTCGTTAGAATTTTATACGCGATATTGAGGAGACTTATCCCACGGTAGTTGGCGCGTATCGTGGGATCCCCCTTCTTAAGGATTGGGCAGAGTATACTGAGATTCCATTCGCTGGGCATGCTTTCTTCTGACCATATTCTGCTGATGAGCTGGTACATACTCGTTATGAGCTCATCGCCTCCGGTCTTAAACAACTCAGCAGGGGGTCCATCCGATCCTGGGGCTTTGTTGTTTTGCAGCCTGTTGATGGCTGTGTAGACCTAATCACGGTCAGGCGGCGGTATGTCAATGCCGTCGTCAGCAACTGGGGTTGTCAAGCTGTCTTCTCCATCAGCGGAATAGTTCTCATCATCGCCTGCTAGAAGATCAGAGAAGTGCTCTCTCCATAATCTCAGTGTACCCTGGACATCTGTTACTAGATTCCCGTCATCGTCTTGACAGGAAGAGAGTCCGGTCTTTAAACCTCCAGTCAGGCGTCTTATCTTCTGAAAGAATTTGCGAACCTCGTTCCTGTCGCCATGCATCTCAATATCTTCACACTGGCGTCTTTCTAATTCTCTTGGCTGCGCGACACTCTTCGTCGTACCACTTGTTCCGTAGTGGGCGTTGGAATCCAAGCACCTCTTCGGCAGCCGTACGCATTGAGCGGGAGACGTGTGTCCACTGCGCGCATATATCATCGATAGGGGGAATGCCTTGGGCAAGCAGGTGTGAGAGTCGAGCGGTATATGCTGTTCTGTGTGCAGCTTACTGACGTCTAGCTTTCTTTGTGTGGGTTTCCGTGTATTTTTCGCAGCGCATTAGCGTGTGCGAACCTGGGCTGCTACAAGGAAGTGATCCGAGTCGATGTTGGCATTTCGGATCGAACGTACGTCCATCACACTAGAAGCGTGCCTTCCGTCAATCACAACATGATCAATTTGGTTGCTCGTGTTCTGATCGAGTGACCGGAACGTGGCTTTATGAATATTGAGATGCTGGAATCTAGTACTACTTATTACCATATTTTGCGCTGCGGCGAAGTCGATCAGCCTCGTTCCATTGTCGGAGGTGTTGTCGTGGAGGCTGAGTTGTCCAACTGTCGGAGCAAAGATATCCTCATGGCCCACCTTGGCATTTAAGTCGCCAATCACGATTTTGATGTCGTGATTGGCTGGTGGGGAAGCGCTCATGGAAGGTTTCTTTGGATTCATCGTCCTTCTCATTCGTCGGAGCATGCGCACAAAAAAGACTGATGTAGAAGTATTTAGCCTTGATGCGGATTGTTGCTAGTCGTTCGTTCACGGGTGTGAACCTAGGACAAGGTGGCGGAGTCTCTTGCCGACTACAAATCCACAACCAAATTCATGCCTCTCCGCATGTATAGTATATGTCACAGGATGCCTGTTTAGAGCAGCCCTGTCCTGTCCATCGCATTTCCTGAAATGCGGTGATGTCAGCCTTGTATCTTTCGAGGACATCAACCAGCTGATTAGTGGCACGTTCCCTATAAAGGGTTCGGACATTCTAGGTGCATATCCGTAAATCATGATCCTTTTTACATTTTCGTAGGTTGTCATCGTATTTTCGGGTCTGCATCCGAGGCATGTTGTCTGTGTTCGCTGACTTTCTTTTTTCCGTAGCGGGTTTCAAGCCCAACGCACAACCCCCGGTTTGGAGAACCAATATCCCTGTCTCGTTTGTCCCCGACCAAACTTTTGTATCCTGCTAGACCCCGAGTCTAGCAGGATACTTTTAATGACATTCAATTTTATTTTTGGTTTGTTTTCAAACATCAGTATGTTTAAAAGACCCAATCAAACTTCAAACGCAAGTATACATTTATTTAAATTTAATTTAGTTTTTTTGGTCGTTTTTAAAAATCAATATGTACAAACGATGACATAAGAGACATAGATAGAAAATGCTGCCTAACGTTATCAACTACGTCTGCCGATAACTTACAGAACATACGTTTATTTAAATTTAATATTATTTTCTAATTGTTTTTTAACATATGTAGTTTTTACGAAGTAAACTGCAAGAATAAAAATTTTATGTTTGCTTTGAGACTTAATTTATGGTAAATTTGGCAGATTATGCCAGACAATATAATAATTATTACACATAATAAAACGTTATTACAATATGAACAAAAAAAAAGTCAATTTCGATTACAAATTAATAACACTTCATTCCTAAAACATGTATGGTGATTTCGTATAACTTTTTAATAACTTTAAAACATATTAAAACGCGTGTCTTTAAAATGTCAATATGTATGTTTTGTGTTGTTTTATTTAATATGTATACAGTTAACGTTTTTATATCTATAAAATTTGTATTTCAATACTGTATTTCTAGAATATTTTTGTTTATTATTATAATCTTAATCTGTAATCATTTCGGTCAAAATAAATTTGAATATCATTGGATATCACTATTTCGTTGTGATAGCGTATGAAAGCGAAAGTTCAAATGTATATACATATAATGCAAATTATCAAACAATAAAACTGAATCAATTAGCTTACCAAGACACTAAAGGAACACAGGACACAAGGCGAACGCAACCACAAGGCGGGCGTAAGACACAAGGTGGATTCAAGACACACGGCGGATGCAGGACACAAGGGAACACACACGCACTGATGGACGGACACCTCGAACTGAACAGCTACTAATCAACAAAAAAAATGGTGCCTGATGGAACTGATGCCTGCAGTTATAAAGCCGACGCATCTGAGGCACAGAACTTCAGTAGTGATTGTAAAGTGGTGGAGTGCATCTAGTGTGATAAATGTCAAGTTAAATTGTGGACATTCAGCAGAATGTCAAGTGGACATTCAGTTAGAATTTTTTATTAGTAAAGTTGTTTATTAAAGTGAATTAATAAAGTTATTTGTTATAAGACGGTGGTTACCGTGCTGAAGAAAAACCCGAATCTCTCTGAGTCTATTGTACGGAGAGCGAAACTCGAAGCTGGTCTGAAGACATATAAAGTTCAAAAAGTCCCAGATCGGAATGCAGCAAAAAATGTTGAGGCAAAAAAGCGTGCTAAAAAGCTTAAAAACAATTTTGTGAAAAGTACGAATGTTGCATTATGGATGACGAAACATACGTTCTTTCCGACTTTTCTCAGCTTCCTGGCCAAGAATTTTATGTTGCCGATGCTAGAGGAAATGTCCCGGATAAATTTAAGACCCAAAGAAGAGCAAAGTTTCCAAAAAAATGTCTCGTGTGGCAAGCAATTTGTAGTTGTGGCAAACGAAGCAAAATTTTCGTGATCACTGGGACAATTAACACGGAAATATATTTGAAGGAGTGCTTACAGAAGAGACTTCTACCATTTTTAAGACAACATGAAGTGTCTACCTTTTTTTTGGCCTGATCTTGCTTCGTGTCACTACAGTAAAGCTGTCTTGGATTGGTACCAGAAAAATAATATAGTGTTTGTCCCTAGAGAAGCGAACCCACCGAATTGCCCAGAGCTCCGGCCAATCGAGAGATATTGGGCTCTGGTAAAAAGGGAATTGAAGACTACCAAACGGGTATCTAAGGACGTTGTAAATTTTCGGCGTCAATGGTGTGCTGCAAGCCAAAGGATCGAGGAAGAGACTGTGAAGGCCCTAATGATAGGAGTTGCAGTAAAAGTTAATAATTTTATCATTGATTAATTATTTTTTTGTATTTTTTTTTTTAATTACTATGAATAAAATTTACTTTAATAAAAAGTTAACTTTTTGAAAATTGACAAAGTGGTTACTGAGATATTTTTATTTTTCGATGCACACATTTCTAATGACGCACTCCTTATCACAGCATTGTGACATATCATTGCGTATCAGCGTATTTATGGGGGAGAGTGCGTAACGAAGACTGTGGTAAAGGCCTAACACTTATCACTATTTAGCTTATGTTCTCGCTGTTTGTCTCAACTGCAGCCCGCTATTAGTATGTTCGTTTGTTTGTTTTGAACTCGCCCTGTAGAAAAAATGTCGCAAAACTTTCGCATAGATTTTTCCAACATTCGTGGGCTGAGGACGAAATTCTTTTCTGTATATGCGTATGTGTCCGTTAATTGGCAACAAATAATGGCATTAGGTGAGACCCAGGATAGTGAGGGTTTTCACATACCCATGGATTTTCACATACCCATAGGGGTCTCGCCTTATATATTCCATATAAACCAGTTGCAGCAACAACATAGTGTGTCAGATAGTGAATTTAACACTCTTTGAATTAAATTCAAAATTTGTTCACACATCATGCACTTGTGCTATATTTATAGGAGTCCTAATTTAGATAGGTGCAATAATATATCTGCAATAATATATCAACCTGTAATAAGTTAGATGCCTTATCGGATTCGATCTCAAATATATTGGAGCAGTTCCCAGACAGTGAAATTGTTGTTGCTGGTGACTTTAATGCGCACAACGCAACTCGGTTGAGCCACTCGGGTCTATCAACACAGGAGATATGTTTAGTTGATATGTTGAGTTGTTTGCCGAGTGCAACAAACTTACTCAATTGGTGAAGATGCCGACTTTTATACCATACGTCGGCGAGCAGAGCATAAAATTCTAGACCTCTCATCATGAAAAGTATGATGTAAAAGTCCTTTCACATCTTGGTAATTCCGACCACTGTACTGTTTCCGCTGTTTTTTCGTATTCTAGTTTACGCGCCTCTTCGACTAAGGCCCCGAAGAGGACTGTATGGCTTTACGAAAAAGCAAATTGGGTAGCGTTAAATATTGATACTACTAATGGTACTAATAGACTTCGCATACAAGATAGAAATCACTGTAATGCCGTGATCTTGCACGAAAAGTTTCTTCACGAAGAAAACGAGCGCAAAAAGGTGCTACTCTACCATAGAGGTAGTCAAAATTTCTGGTCATTCGTAAAAAGGGTGAACAATCAGACGACATCGTCTACTCCAACTCCTTTTATGAATGGCCAGACCTTCACTGACCCGGTCGATAAAGCTAATCTCTTGGCAGAAATATTTGCAATTAATTCAACGCTCCCAGATACCAATCAACCACTGCCCGATGTCGTCATCAATATTAACAAAGCCTCTGGGCCAGATGGCATATCTGCCCATGTGTTGAAGAAGTGCAATAATGACCTTAAAACAATCTCCGAGTGGCGTCTTGCTAATAGAGTTGATTTTAATGCAAGCAAGACCCAATGTTTTCTGTTATCCCACGAAAGAATGGATTCGCCCCTCCCACCCCTCAATGTGGGCTCTGTGGGTATCGCGCAATCAGCTGCTCTTGACGTTCTGGGCATATCAATTCAATGTGATCTCCGTTGGAATGATCACATATTTGACGTGTCGAAAGAAGCGGCCAAGTGCCTCGGTTTTCTAAAGCGGTGTAAGACATACTCCACTCCTGCTGACTTACGCACTTTATTTGGTCTACACTACCTATATTCGGCCGAAGATGGAATACAATTCGTACATTTGAGCAGGGGCTTCAAAATCCTCCTTGGACTTCCTCGACAGAATACAACAACGTGCATATATTTAATAGGAGATGAAAATATTTCATCGACTATTGGTTCTCTTGAGCACCGAAGGACCGTTGGGTGTGTAAGCCTGTTCTATAGGTTTTACAACGGAAAGTGTTCGAGGGAAATTCATGACCTGATTCCACCAGGTCGTGTGTTTTCTCGTTCTACTAGGGCATCGAACCAAGCCCACCCTTTCGTAGTCCACTCGGCTCTCAACAGAACAACGCATTACAGAGAGAATTCGTTCTTCAGTCGCACGATACGTTTGTGGAACAATCTCCCTGTGTCTGTTTTTCAGACATCTTTGATATTAGCAAGTTCAAAACAAATATTCACCGATACTACTCCATCTTTCCTCCCTCCCAATAACCTATAATCCTTTCATTCGATCAACACTGTGCATTGCATTAGTACGGGGCATCCCCATATAAAAAAAAAAATATTAGCTTGCAACACTGGTGTCAGAGGTAACTTAAAGGATCCACAATAGTTTCTGGCAATTGTCGAGCCGTGGTTGCTTGGGAAAGGAATATAGTACCACAGTTATTTTTGATCGTAAATGAGAAGTGTCAATTTTGGTACGTTAAGATCGTATAAAGTAATAAAATAAAATGAAGAAAAAGCGTTTTTTTAGAAAAATATTCATTAAATAAATGAAATAATTAACAAAAATAAAAATAAAATTTAATATATGAGTTGACACTTTTTTACACCATTGGATTTACTTAATTGTTGTGGATAAATCAAGCGTAAATAAAATATACCCCATTTTTCTTTTTTATAGTAGTCAAATGTCAAAATAACAACCGTTTTGCTGCAAATGTCCAAGAATTCAGGATGTTTGCTATCAGTTGTAAATATCTCAATTTTCATTGCTGTTGTGGCACACATCTTGTAACTATCTGCATATATGTCATATTTAAAAAATATTAATAGTTTGGCTGCAACTTGAAAGTTATGGGATGTTTGAATATTTGCTACAAGGAGTAAATTTAAACAGATAGTTGCAGCAAGACTTTTATAAACATCTTGTTTTCTTAGTGTAGTAATATTACTGCTCATATGACCGGTAGTGTTCTTGCTGCGATGGTATTCACGAAACGGAGTAGTGACTGATGTACATTATCAGTATTGTAGAATTGTATCATATTTCGTGAACACAATTATTTAATATTTGTGTGGTATGGTAGTTTTCAGTTTGATGAAACAAAAACAGATGTTTTTGTTTCATTAAAATTTTAAATTTATTGCTTATTGGCCATATACAACAAGGTAATTCACGAAACGGAGCAGTTGCTGATGTACAGTAACAGTTGTGTCAAGTAGCAGTTTTACAATAACAAAACACATTGGTGGCAAAAAAAAGGAATTTCTGGTCAAAAACCATAAGGTTATTCACGAAACGGAGCAGTTGCCGATGTACAGTGGCAGTTGTGTCAAGTACACACAGAAAAATAATTGCTTGGCGTGCAGTTGTTTCAACGAATATTTATTTGAATCTACCAAATTTAGTCAGCCTCAATTGAAATTCATTTGCGGTAAACAATAGTATGAAACGTAACCAACTATTAATTGAAGCAACTGCAACATTGATTGGGGAAACAAACTTTTTAACTATTTTCAATAATTTTATTTGTTTGCTACGGCTACTAATTTCAAAATAAGACATAGTCAATATTTAGTTGACTCTACAGATAGTTGGTTATATTGACTAAATTATATAACATTAGATTGTAGCAACGAGTATTTATTTGATTCAACTGCGAAATCAGTTGTCTTGTATAAAAGCGATGCCAAAGCAGGACAACATCAGTCGCACAAGCTTCACTCGTTTTTTTTTGTGCTGCGGACAGCGCATGCCACGTGTAAAACAAAATTTGGAATTGTTTTAAGGCTTGTTCATTGTTCCTGTTCGGTTTTTTCATGCCCAAATATATTTTCTTCAACAAGAGACATACAAAGTTATTGCTATTTTGTTTCTATATGTTGTATTTCTATATGCAGCCCTAGCCCTCCAAAGTGTTGCAAACACGAAGTGAGCAGCACAACGAATTGTCAGAAATTTTCGAACCGGGAATGCTGTTGTGACGCAGACTTCTTGTTTGCAATATGTTGGGACTCTAGGGCTAGGTAAATTGGCTGATTTCTTATAATTAAATTAGTGTTCTTTGGGTGTAGCAGTTTTACAATAACAAAACACATTGGTGGCAAAAAATATAAGTTCTGCTAATCTACTTTTCAAAAACCATGAGTTGATTTCCTAGTACATTTGCAGTTTTTAAGTGATGCTAAATTTGAGACTTTTAGTACATGATATTATAAACATTATTTGATTACTGAATTCAAATTCACCAAAATGCATTATATTTAAATGAAAATATATATTTTTAATGAATATGTACATATATATGAATAAAAGAGAAATGTCCACTATTTTAACAATTAATATTACTCTGATAGAAAAGATTTGTTTGAATATGTTGAATGTAATTAAAAAGTAACACAAAATTACCATACATGTATTAGGAATGAAAGATAATTAAATTATAATCGAAATTGAATTTATTTTAGCTCACATGTAAACATTATTGTAATGTCCAGCAGAATCTGTCAAATTTACCATAAATATGTTACAATACCAACATAAAATTTTAATTGCATTTGAATAAACTGTTTCTTGGTAATTTACTTGGTTAAAACTATGTTTCGAAACACAGAAAATGCTAATCAAACTTAAATACAACGTATTTTCGACACTTAATTCTTAATTCTTATTAATTATAATTTATCGACTGACGAAGTTGGCAACGTTGTGCAGCATTTTCTACCTACCCCATCTTTTGCCATCGTTTGATCAAATGAAGTTTAAAAACAAACTAAAAAGAAATAGGATTTAAATAAATGTATTCTTGCAACATTATTCTTGTATACGAAGTTGGCACTCGTTGAGCAGAATTTTCTACCTACGTCTCTTTTGTCGTCGTTTGAAGTATGTATAGGGTCATTTTAAACATACTGATGTTTGAAAACAAACAGAAAATGAATTCTTGTATATAAAGTTGACACTCGTTGATCGGCATTTTCTGCGTAAGTGTCTTTTGTTGTTCGTTGAGAAAACGTGTTCGCGTCGGTAATAATTTTATTATTTGTAAATTAAATAAATATATATTGTGTTACAATAAGTACACATAGTAACAGAGTATAATATAGTGCAGTATATAATTTCTGAAATTAATGTGAAAAAACCACAAATAAAAATCAATGTTTCGATTTGCAAACAGAATTTGGCATTTTTTTTTACAAAAGCCTCCGTGAATTCCTTGCCTACGCTATGTGCTGTATTGAGACCAACTGTAACTGTACCCAATATAAAGCGAGCCTGGATCGTCTGGTTTAGCATCTGCAGGTGCAATTGTGCATTCATTGATGATGTCAATTGTACTTGCAGTTTTAAACCAATTATTTATTTATGCATTTAAAAATTTGTATATGAATTCTATTATTTCGGTTCAAATATTTATTTTGTTTAGATCTAGTTATTATTATGTTTTCATTAGAACATACACCATTTTAAGGGGCAACATTAAAATGTTTCCGTGAAATTATAATGTAAGTCAGAGCTCATTACAACACTGTTCAAGCCTCAATATAACCCTGTTTACAAATGATTTATCAGTCAATTACATATTATGTTTACACAAAATTCCAAACATACATGTTAATGCCTGCAAAATTATGTTTGGGAGAGCTCTTTTTTTGCAGCGTGCAATGACGCACAGCTCAAATGGTGAGAGATATCGGTCTAAGTTCACCAGAGGACTATAGCGCCAAACTATTATTTTATTAAGAAAAACCTAACTTTATCCTAACATTAAAAGGTTAACGATATCCGAATGGTGTCGTAAAAGTGAACAAAAAGTATCAGAAAGACTAACGTATGTCCGCCTCTTTGTTGACTTTCAGCCCTCGAAAAGACAAAGTTATGTTTAAGTTAACTATTAAAAGGCATCATCAGAAAGTTGTCCTCAAGACAGCCGATAAGAGAGCTTAAATATATATACATATATATATATATATATATATATATATATATAATTTAAATAATCTATGATTTATATTGTTATATAATTTTTATATATATAATTTTACAATTTACATTATATAATTTATATAAATTATATAATTATATATTAAATATATATTTTATATAATTTATATATTTTATTTAAAATTTTTCAAATCAGTTTCAAATAAAAAATAAGTGCTATTTTTAGCGCTTACTCTGAATTTGAAAATGATTTGATAAAAATATTAACCGAAGGGCAAAGAAAATTAGGAGCAAAAATGTAGTGACGCTAAAAACAGAATGTTTTTTATGATAGCAATAGAAACCCTGACAACAAATATCACATAAAAATGCCCTTTTTGCTGTCCTATATGAAGACCCCCTTTCTTTTACTAATTTTGCAGGATTAAATCAATATTTAAAAGAAAAAAACTAAATGTAGGTTACTAAATGTAGCCAATATTAAGTGCAATGGCATATTGGGTATATATATATACATATATATATATATATATATATATATATATATATATATATATATATATATATATAGATATATATATATATATATATATATATATTTATATATATATATATATATATATATATATATATATATATATATATATATAACTAAACCCTGATTCAAGTTAACATTTTTAATTAGTGTTTTTTTGCATGGCATTAAATCGCCGCGGTAGCTCAGTGCTTAGTGCGTTGGACTGCGAACCGAAAGGTCCCCGGTTCAAGCCTGGACTGGGGCTAACAACATCTTTTCATAGAAACATTTTTTCTATACCGCGCTACCTCTCGGCAGTAAATGGCAAACCTCCGAGAGTAAAAACATTGCCTATGAAAAGCTCTCACCCGCCGATCGGATTCGGCAATAAACTGTAGGTCCCACCACTTTGAGTACAAATATAACACGCACAGCTCAAAATGGTGAGAGAGCTCGGCCTAAGTTCTTATCGAGCTGTAGTGCCAAACTATTATTATTATATTATTAATAGAAACCCTGACAACAAATATCACATAAAAATGCCCTTTTTGCTGTCCTATATGAAGACCCCCTTTCTTGTACTAATTTTGCAGGATTAAATCAATATTTAAAAGAAAAAAACTAAATGTAGGTTACTAAATGTAGCCAATATTAAGTGCAATGGCATATTGGGTATATATATATACATATATATATATATATATATATATATATATATATATATATATATATATATATATATATATATATATATATATATATATATATAACTAAACCCTGATTCAAGTTAACATTTTTAATTAGTGTTTTTTTTGCATGGCATTAAATCGTTGTGATTTTTATTATAATTTTGCATTTTTGAGGGCACCGCCTCTCGTCTTGTTGATGAGGTCAACCCATTTTCTTTGGCATTCTCCTGTTCATCCTGAAAAAATATCTCGACTATTTATAAATTATATAATTATAAATTTTTGATTTTAAATAACTTTAAAAAATGTATTACATACTTTTTGCATTTCTCTCGTATAGTCTCTGTCGTAGCAATGCCCAATTGATCCCGTCGTATTGGAAGTTATCTTCTATATATTTGTAGTAGAAAACTTTCAGATGGTGTATGTCAACAGTTATTATAGTGATATCAGGATATTTCACACCAGGGTATCAACCACCCCAAATTTAAAAAACTCACTACACCAAAACTCACCACACTAAAATTCACCACACTAAAACTCACCACACTAAAATTCACCACACCAAAATTCACCACACTAAAACTCACCACACTAAAACTTACCACTCTAAAATTCACCACACTAAATCTCACCACACTAAAATTCACCACACCAAATTCACCACACTAAAATTCACCGCACTAAAACTCAGCATTCTAAAATTCATCACACTAAATCTAACCACACTAAAATTCACCACACTAAAACTTCTACTGGGAAAAACTCTACGGGAAAGAATTCTACCGGGAAGAATTCTACGGGGAAGATATAAATAATAAAAATGTTCTTTATATTAATAAAATCACTCCATATCCTTGCATTCACAAAATCTTGGCCCGAGTCGTGCACGGGTCCAGCTATCTATAAAAGGAAACAATTAAAGAAAATAATAAACATTTATTTCGCAAACAAACGGCTACAAACGTGTCAGCAAAAAAAGTGAAAAAAAGTTTGCGCAGTAAATGCCAATATTTTTGTACTATTGAAAATAGAAATATGAATGGATAGATTTACGAGATATCGGGCAATAACTTTTGTACCGAGCTTTTAAAAAGGTGGTCACATATGTTTGAAAATATCTCGCGTTATATATAACTCATATGCTCAAAGTTTATATCGAATGAAAGGTAATTAAATATGAAATTGGTTTACTTGTTTTATGAGAGTGAGTACTATAGAAGAATTCGATAAATGTAGTTTTTTTCGACGAAAATTTTAATCAAAAATGCATTTAAAAAATTGCGAAAAATTGAAAAAGAGAGATGATGTACAGTTTGTAATATTGCAAAAGTAGCCTGTACATTTTTAAAGAAAATGACATAAAATATAGGAAATCTATGGACAGAACAGAATAAATTATGTGAAAGCATTACAATTGAATAAAAACTAAAAAAATATCATTTTATTTTTATACGTGTAACAGGTTATAAAATGTATGTGAGGGTATTTTAGAGCCATTTAGTAGGCGTGACTGGTATGAAAAAGTATATATTTTTTTGATCAACATAACTTTCCGAGTCGATTTAAACATGACCGTCTGTCCGTCTATACACGATAACTTAAAAAATGCTATTCCGAATGAGATGAAATTTAGTTTTAATACATTTTAGTAGAATAGTAATTCTAAGATATAATCAAATTAGTCAACGTACTCAACTACATCTCATACGAGATATGTGTTTACTTTTTAGGATCCAATATCTCGTAAAGTATTCAAGATAAAGTTATAAAATTTAAAATTAATTATAAATAATCATCTATCAAGAGGTGCTCAAATAATGAGCGTGATCAGCTCACATTTTTTATTTTTATGCCTATTTATATAGCACTCAATTATAATGCTTTCCCATAACTTTTTGTATCCTCAAATGTTACCCATATATTTTTGTCATTGATATCTCAATTTTTTCGAAAGAGTGTGAAGTAATTTTGAAAAATTAAAATTTGTGTATCATCCTTCTTTCTCGATTTTTTCCCAATTTTTTAATTGAATTTTTGATATAAAATTTTGTTGAAAAAAATATTTTTTCAAGTTTTCCTATCAAGTTCTCTTAAACTAGTGAACCAATTTAAAAATGTCCTGAGAAATGTTTATTGTTTTACCTTTCATTTGATATAAACCGTATTTTCGGAATCAGAGAGTCATTTACAAAAGCATAATACAAAATTAATCTTGACTGCTGCGCAGAATGGTTGTTGTGTAGTGTAATTAGAAACGAATTAACTTTTTGCATTAAACACATTTTATATCCATAAAATCACTTAATATTTGATGAAAAACAATATTTTCAATGACTACATGCCATCTGTTTCGCAAATTAGCAATTAATTTATTGAAACCTTATTTTGAAATTAGTCCCGATTCTAATTTTACCATTTCGCAAAAATTCACAATCAATTCTGGCTAATCTTCCACAAATTTTATTTGTAATTTAGTAGGAAACTTTGCTGATCTTGACGAAATTGCAAAATTGGAATCTGACGCATTTCTAAAATAAGTTAGCAATAAATTACTTGCATATATTCCACACAGATGGCACTTTGTCATTGAAAACAATGATTTGTCATCAAATATTTAATGATTTTATAGAAATAAAATATGTTTAATACAAAAAGTTAATTCGTTTCTAATTAGGTGCAAGATGGTGAAAATGGCTATAATTCAGATTTTTATTTAACTTATTAAAAATTTTAATAACCTTGTTTGAGATATGCCACCTAGTTGTTAATCTTGCGCTGCTTTTTTCTTAAATTCATTTCGTTCTATTTGATCAGCATGAATACAGAGTTCCGAGAAGAGTTGTCTTAATTTGTCTGCAAAGGGGAAATGCATTTTTAAGAATGAAATTTATTACTTATGAATTGAAAAGCACCTGGACGAATTGCCATAGAGTTGATCATAGATCAACGTCATATAGCAACATCTTGCGAATGAGAATTTTATCTATCAATTCGCCCAGTACTTTTGGTGGACATATGTGCTTTACCTGTTCCTTGATGGGATTGATAGGCGCGTTGTACTGCTCGCACAGCCTGTTGACCGAGATATACTTAGCCTTGTAGACCTGCTTGCCGCGTAACGTATTTCCATGGTCTGCAAGCAAATAATAAATAGCATTTCGTATTCCTCAAAAATACTAAATGAAGTACACAAACCTCAGACTCGCAAAGTCACCGATCCATCATGCGGCATATCGTATGTACATTTGCTCTTGGCTTCGCGCAGCATCAACCTCCACTCATCCATGTAGTCATTCACAGCAATACCCTTTAAAGCCAGCTCATCGTGCGAAAATATTGTCTATAAATAGTCATTATTAATGGCGATACAGGTGCCAGTCGCAGTGCATTTATTATGGACAAACCTATGCACATCTTTGTCCTGCAGCTCATATGTGCCATCGCCAATAAAGCGGCTACGCGCAAATGGTTTTGAATAACAGCCTGCGGACGGTATTAACATTTGCGCCACGAACTATATTCATCAAAATGTCAGTATCTGTACACAAAAATTTGTATATTTATAAGAAGTTTCAATTTTAATGCAATACTTACAAATTTTTGAAATGTTGATATGTTGAAAAAAATAAAATTTTCTTGATGATATTTCACTTAAACAACAAAAACGACAGCAGCCATTTATTAAAAAATGCTCTATCAGAATGGAAGTTGAAAGAGGAAAAGGTTGAACTCACATAACATGGTTGCATTTCATAAACCAGAATATGCCGGAGCGGATCTGAGAATACACTGGGTATGATTTAAAAGTAATAATAGTTTTTAAAGCATTCGCAATTGAATATTAAGTGCAATGGCATATTGGGAAGTGTGTTCACGAAATATGATACCCCAGCAAGAACACAGTCGTTCATTTTATTGATCATTTTAGGGCAGCAATGATCAAAGTTTCGATCATAATTTCGTTCACATGTAGAATAGCGTCGGAAAAAAATGATCAAAACTTTGTATACGTGTGACTTTACATCCCAGTCTTACGCACTTTTACACAGCTTTTTCTTACATGTATAAAGGAAGTCGCAAGCATTTTGCATTTGTGTTCAAGTTTCCGTCAGCAGTGTCTTGCTGGGACAATTCTACATTTGGTGAATACCTTTAATAATTGTAAAATATAAAATTACAGTTTTCATTCAAATCTGTGAAAATTTGTAATTCAATAAAATTTTCTGGACGTTCAAGTCAACAGTTACTTATAATTTTATTGTTGACTTTTGACTTTTGAACAAACAAAGGAAAACAAGGCGGTAGCCATTATGAAAAAGTGCTCTCACCAAAAGAAGTAAAAGGAAAACAGTTGAACTGACACAACATGGTTGCAATTCACAGTTATGAATAATTGGAGCGTAGCTGAGAATACAATGGGAATGGATACGTTAAAGTGTTGCATTTTGAGAAAATAAAAATATATCATCAAAACGTACGATTTAAAATAAAAACGTACTTTTATAAAAAAAAATTGGTTTTGAAATTTGAAACGTATCAAAAAAAATGTCTAAAATATTGTTGGTACTTTTAAACAAAAACGTACCAAAAAAATTAAAACAAAATTAAGAGAACTTACCCAGTGACAAGTTAACTCCGCTCTGCCTTGCTGCGGACTGGTGAATGCAACCATGTGTCATCAACTCAACCAATTCCTTTTTCAACTTCCATTCCGAGAGAGCATTTTTTATCAATGGCTGCCGTTTTTATTTCACTGTCTTGTTATTCGTTAAATGTCATCAGTGAAAATTTTCATTTCAATCAAAATGGACGTTGAACGTTCATTGTCTGCGGGCAAATTTAATAATAATAATAATAATAATAGTTTGGCGCTACAGTCCTGTATAGAACTTCGGCCGAGCTCTCTCACCATTTTGAGGTGTGCGTGTTATATTTGTACTCAAAGTGGTGGGAGCTACAGTTTATTGCCGAATCCGAACGGCGGGTGAGAGCTTTTCATAGGCAATGTTTTTTTACTCTCGTAGGTTTGCCATTTACTGCCGAGGGGTAGCGCGGTATAGAAAAATGTTTCTATGAAAAGATGTTGTTAGCCCCAGTCCAGGCTTGAACCGGGAACCTTTCGGCTCGCAGTCGAACGCACTAACCACTGAGCTACCGCGGCTACGGGCAAATTTGTATGTTTAATTATTATCATTCATTTTAAATGTATTAATATTTTAACAACATTAACAGACATAAAGCGAGATGATGAGCAAGTGGACGCACTATTACGACGTCAACAACATCATAACAACAACTAGGCCTACATTCTATTCTATTCTTATAAATTAACGTCAGAATATGAGAGAGAAAAGTATATCTCTACCAGTAAAACTTGTCAAAAACTGGCCAAAAGCTGGTCTCCTACCAGTAAAACTAGTCAAAAACTGTTCAGTTACTGGTAGGGATTTGAAGAGTAGATCCCTACCAGTAAAACTTGTCAAAAACTGGCCAAAAACTGGTCTCCTACCAGAAAAACTAGTCAAAAACAGGTCAGTTACTGGTAGGAATTTGAAGAGTAGATCCCTACCAGTAAAAATAGTCAAAAACTGGTCGGTACTGGTAGGAATTTGAAGAGTAGATCCCTACCAGTAAAAATAGTAAAAAACTGGTAGGTACTGGTAGGGATTTGAAGAGTAGATCCCTACCAGTAAAACTTGTCAAAAACTGGCCAAAAACTGGTCTTCTACTAGTAAAACTAGTCAAAAACTGGTAGGGATTTGAAGAGTAGATCCCGAACGTACTGAATGTACTTTGCTGATAAATATATATCAACAAATTTTATATATGTGACAATAGAAACTGTCGCATCTAACAAAAATATTGTTTCGCATTTGAAATACGTGATTTGCGACAAACGACTACGAAGACTCGCTGTGGAAAGGTAAGATCAATTCGTTATTAATTTGTTTGAAACCATATAACATTCTTTTTGTTGCAGATGATTTTAGCTGATCCAGAAAACGATTATCAGCCCTAAAGAGGAACTTGCCAGTCCCGTGGAGATGGGAGCATGTTCCTAGAGCAGACGATCGCCGCATGGAAAATGCAGAGACGCAAGAAAAGGTCATGCAAAGTAAGAAGACTCAATTGCGAAGCCGTCGCAACCACGACACGTATAGCAGCGCAAGGAGATCGAGCACCTCTTTACGTTTAGTTTTGTAAATTAAAAAAATAAAAATTAATTTTGACATAATTTTATTTACTTTTTACATGTCCAGTTTTTGGCAAGCTTTTGGCCAGTTTTTGACCAGTTTCTGGCAAGTTTTTGACCAGTTTTATGCCAGTTTCTGGCAAGTTATTTACCAGTTTTTGGCAAGTTCTTGGCCAGTTTCTGGCAAGTTTTTTACCAGTTTATGGTCAGTTTGTGGCCAGTTTTTTGCAAGTTTACTGCCCAGTAACCGAAGATTTTCACTGGCTAGTTTCTGGTAGGAAAGTGCGTGACATCGCTTGCGAGTAACTGGTAGGTTTCTAACCAGTTTTTGGATAGTTTCTGGCCAGTTTTTGACCAGTATTAGACCAGTTACTGCCTAGTTTACCGCCCAGAAACCGAAGAGTTTTACTGGCTAGTTTCTGGTACGAAAGTGCGTGACATCGCTTGCGAGTAACTAGTAAGTTTACTTGCCAGAAAGTAGACAAGTGAATAGTTATACTGGCTAGATACTGGTAGGAAACTGGTAGGAATTGTTGCTTGGGGAGTTACTGGTTAGTACGAACTGCTACCCAGTGACAAGTTAGCTCCTTGCTGCGGACTATTGAATGCAACCCTGTTTCGTTAATTCACCCTTTTCCTATTTCAACTTCTATTCTGTGAGAGAAATTTTCAATGGCTGCCACTTTTTTTCGTCAAGTTAAGCGTCAACAAGAAAATTTTCATTCTTTCTATATAACCATTGAACGCGGTTGCGCGTTCCAAAAATTTGTAAGTAAGGGATATTAGTAAAGGATATTAATGATAAATACTAAAATAATTTGTTTAATATAGCAGCTGGCGATCGTAAACTCGATACTCCACTCACTGCTATGCTGCCCTCAAAATACGATAATGTCGATGTGCGCGTTAAAACCATTTGCTGATTTTTATGTCAGACCATTTGCTCGTAACCGCATTAATAGCGATGGCACAAAAGCATGTGTGAATTCTCTGAGTGGTGCAACATCTATGTGATTGTTTGCCGTTAATAAACGCGCTTGGACCGGCATTTGAAGTCAATCTTTTCACACAAAGTGCTGCCATTAGGTATTGCTTTAATGGATGAGTTTACATGAATGAGTGGAAGTTGAAGCTGCGAGATCCCAAGGGTAAATTTACCTACGATATGTCGAAGGATAATTGGGCGATGTTGGATTCTGTGTGGCATTTAGTATTTTTCGGGAAAAATGACATTAATAATTATTATTTGCTTGCAGAGAATGGACATTTGTCATGCGACAAGCAGGTTAACAAGGCCAAGAACATCTCGTTAATAGGCCAATTGTCTACTAATTCGTTAGATGTTATCCTATGCCAATTTGCCCAGGTGCGTTTCAATATAAAAGTAGAAAATTAAAATTTTAAAATATGCCAGACACAAAGGCACCATTTTTCGGAACTCTGTACCAGCGTAGGAACGAGGTGAAGATGCAGTAAGCAGCGCAAGATTATCAATAAAAGCATTGTGCTCTTCAATCTAGTGATACATCTCTTGAGATAATTGTGAATTTTAATAAGTTAAATATAAAATATATTTAAACATCTTAAATTTAAACAATCTTAAAGGCGGGCTTGAAGGATTTCTATAAGGTTGCATAAAAAACTGCAGAAAATGGAAATGGAGCAAACATTACTCATACTTTTATTACGCACATTTTTTTTCTTGTAGAGATCAAAGCGACTACGCGACTATATATATATATATATATATATATATATATATATATATATATATATATATATATATATATGTATATATGTATATATGTATATATATATATATATATATATATATATATATATATATATATATATATATATATATATATATATATATATATATATATATATTTAAAGTGTATATATATATATATATATATATATATATTTAAAGTGTATATACTCTAAAAAGGAAATGTATATAAAATACTTGTGGGAAGCTTAATGAAATTGTTCGAGATAAGTAATAAATACATGAGATACCTTTGGGGCAAACACTAAGTGTTTCCCGGAACGCAATCTATTTTCAAAGTGTTGCCCTATATACTAATAGCTTCTCGGAAAAATGCTACATTCAAAGTGTTTGCCCCAGAAATCGTACAGCTAGTCACAAAAGATGCATCACTTGAACAATTGAATTTATAAGCGTCATGCACGTGTATGAGCTTCTTGTGTGGAATAAGAAGCAACATTTTGTTATTGTGCGACTTCTGAAGCTAATTATTATCATCTATAGCCGCTGCCATCAATTCATCATCATCGATCTTCACATCATCCAAAACAGATGACACTGCCGAAATTCTGTGCATTGTGTACTTGGTTTTTATCTCCAAATCATCTGACGAAAATCCAGTCAGTTTAGACGATTTTTAAAGACGCGTCCAATGTATGAGACACCTGTCCCTGGCATAATGCATCGATGTGTTGTAGTGATTCCTTAGTGTCAGTCGAAATAAATGGTTCATTTTCGGAAGTCCCTCGTTTACGCGACTTGTCGAATAATAACCCCAAAATTCTGAATTATTGTTCATGCTGCATAGATTAGTGTTTGCCGCAACAAAAAACAAATCCTTTTGATTTGACTGAATTTGGCGAACACTACAATTATTTACCGGAAAAACTTAAGGTATTTTTGACAAACACTACACAATTTTGAAATATTTGTGGAAAACCATTTTCGTGTTTGTTGGAAACATTTAAAATATTTGTGGGAAACAGTATTGATTATTTGTGAGAAATACTTCGATTATTTTCTATAAATGATCTTGCAAACACTGTGTTTGTTTGAGAAAGTGTTTACAGGAAATGATATTTTATATATATATATATATATATATATATATATATATATATATATATATATATTTATATATATTTATATATATTTATATATATATATATATATTTATATATATATATATATATATATATATATATATATATATATATATATATATATATATATATATTAGAGAAAACCATAAAATACCCAAGAAACATATATACGGAACTTACAACACACACGGAATCACAATACCATCATTGACGGCATGTTTAACGAATATTGAGCAAGTATCCGTCGTAGCATTAACGGCAACGATTTTCTTCCATTATTGCTGTACATTTCGATTCATTTGATTATGTGAACATGAACAATAAGCTCGTTGGTGAATGCATCTCCTGAAGACCAAAGAAGATAAGTGTAAAAAATATAAATAAAATACGCTTTTATTCAAAAGTTTTTTACGGAATTCACATACATTTACAGTCCCATATTTTGTAACTGGTAGGTTTCTAACCAGTTTTTGGAAAGTTACTGGACAGTTTTTGGCCAGTTTTTGACCAGTGTTTGACCAGTTACTGCCTAGTTTACCGCCCAGAAACCGAAGAGTTTTACTGGCTAGTTTCTGGTACGAAAGTGCGTGACATCGCTTGCGAGTAACTAGTAAGTTTGTTGTATGTTATAAAGTCCTTCTACTAGGACTTTAACTTGATCCTATTTATACTTACTGAGTCCTTTTTACTTTCTTTATATTATTTAAAACAACCGGGTCTTTTTTACTTTAAGACACTTTATTTCGCTGTAAAAGTTGGTTACACTTATACTTAACACTTATTTGTAGACAGTTCAGCTTATCGAAAACAATAGAATCTTAGTCTATACTTAACTTCTACTTAACACCTCGTATTCTTATAATTTAACAATAAATTGAGTAATTTCATCATGCTAAAATAACTTAGTCAGCGTATTTATAATTTCACAATAAATTGAGTACTTTCATCATTCTAAAATAACTAAGTCAGCATTTATTTGTGTGATCTGAGTGACCTATTTAACGTGGGCGTGTATACCTGTGCTATGTTAAGCGGTGTGCGCCAAGACAATTAAATGCTGTTTGTGTTTAACATGCATAATGCTTAACCCTAAAAGTATGCCATAAAGAAAAATATACTGGTTATGTTATGTTGTGGATCATAAGCACGCTGTAAGTTCCACGATTATGATACATAACAGTGGATCATATGTAAGTTGTGAACTCTACGATTATGATACACAACATACCTCCCCCCTTATTGAAAGAAAAAAAAATATTATTATTAAGAAGAATAATAGTTTTTTTTCTTTTGTATTATTTAAATTGTTTCTGAAGAGAAAATTATTATTAAAAAGAATAATAGTTTTTTCTTTTTACATTGTTGTATGTGGTATAAATTACGTTAAGTTCTATTAGTTATGAAGTTATGATCCTTACTTATATAATATTTAATGGATATTAGTAAATTAAGGGTTGTAATTTCCAGTTATATATAATAAAAACCTGGTCCCGATGTTTTCGTTGCTTACTGCTGCTGTTCTGCGGTAGTAGTTCGATGCGTTGTTGTTGTTTCTGACGTATTGGCTTCTATTTCATGTGACTTCGTTCGTTGACTTGCTATGGGTGTGTTGTAATTATAATGTCCGTTGCTTAGGCGTGAGGCCAAATGTCGCAACGTTCAATTTATAATTACCCATGATGTCCTAACAGAGAATGTCCAACGTCGAAGTTCCATTTTTATTAACCGAAATATTTCAAACAAGTCTTTTCTTTTAAGACATACTTTTATTTACTCTAAAGTTATATTTTAATATTAACATTATTGTTTACTACTGAACTACTGATTTACAACTAACTTAAAATCTCACTTAAACTATTATAAGAAGGCATGTTTCAAATCTAAATGTTCCGGCAGAGTGTCGTGCGCAAATTCCACTCACTATTTGCTTCCGTAAGGGAAAAGGCCCTTAGCCAATCATGCTGCTGCTGGTATTACCCAGCTTCGCTCATACTGTTGCTAGTTCATTGGCTTGCTTGACTATGACACATATGTCCTACGTTGCACTTTACTGCAACGTAACGATAACTGCATGAAATAGTCATCGCGTAAATAGGTCACGATACGTTTCTAATATCAACGTATAGTGACTTACCAAAACACACTATGTTGACTTACAACATACCTCCACCCTTATTTTAAGAAAAATTATTATTAAAATGAATAATAGTTTTTTCTTTTACATCATTAATATCATCATATAAAACATTACTAGTATAAAAAAAAATATGTATATAAATAAACTTAATAATAGTTTTTTCTTGTTCATCAATATACTATATTATTTGAAAATATAATGTATTTGGAGGTTTATAACCTAATTACTAAACAACAGTTACAATGCACAGAACGTTGCAGTTGACAAAACAGTAGTTGATCAGGTTACCGCTTTGCACTTGCTGCGTTTTGTGTTGTTCAGTTGTTCTTTTTAATTATACATATCAGACATTATGCTTAATTTTTTTTGCAACGAATTGTTTACTTTAACTTGGAAATATTTTGCGATTTTTAAATTTGAATATTAAAAGTTATTCTTGTGGAATATTCTTTTTCTTAGTAATTTATTTTTATACTTTTCTTTAAATAATATTTCTTTAACTTTCTTATTTATATTGTTGAAGTTTTTAATATTTGTTCACTTTTACTTTTACTAAATTCTACTTCCATTTTTCCTTATTTTTCTCTAGTTTACTTTACTTTTATTTAATCAAATTTATTGTTACTTTTTTGTAATTTTAATTTGTTCTCATTTTACTTTAATTTTCTTAATTTTACTTTAACTTTACTATATTTCCACTTCAACTTACATCCATTTTCTTTTACATATTTATAATATTTTAATAACATTAACATGTCATAAACTGCTGCGATCGCTGGTTCTGTTACTCGTGTATATTATGTTAGCTGCATTTCAACTCTCGATTTCTTCTCACCTTCCCTGTATAGAATGGACAATAGCTGATGTTCTTCGTCTTGATGTTAATTGCTTGAAATCTTCTTGTCGTCGATATTATTTAATTTTTTCGTCTTCGATATTGCTTTGTTTTTCTGCCAAGTAAATCGTAATTTGTTGAGAGCGGATTTTAAAATGGATAATTTTGTAATCGTATATTTCTGGATCTTATTATAACTTGTCTTCCTCTAGCGAGTTCTTCTATCGATCAGGAATTAGTATCTTTTAATTATACATTGATGTTGTCGTGTTCATTTGACTTTGTTGTTTTAGTACAGGTTCGCATTCACAGCTAATTAAGTGTATATGAAAAAGCTCCTTCAACTTATAATATTAGAGTGTTGTTTTGTGCTATAAAATTGCCATTTTTTTAATTATATGTATGTAAAGATGTAAAATGTTGTTGTCTCATTATGGAACAATAGTCGCAACTTTGCATATTTTTCAAATTTCTACCTCCATATTTATAGTGTAGCTCCTTCTTTCTCTTAATAAATCATCTGATTGACGTCCAATTGTTGTCGTCCGCACCATAACTCTCACATGTTGTTTCATATGTCATTACATAACATTACCATTTCAGACCTTTTCCCAACAAAACTAAACGATCATCGTTGACGCTCCTGAATTGTATTTCTCTATTTTGTAATTCTTCGTTTTCCCTTCGTCTATTTGTTACTTCTTCGTCTCTTCGTGTACGTCTTGTCCATTTCCAGAACCAGGATCATTAACTAAATACTATTATTACTTTACATTATAAAATCTTTAAATTGTATAAATAATTTATTTTTAACATCCTCTATAACTTATTTCCATATACGTTATCTTATATTAGAATATTGATTTACGTGTATATTTTATATATGTGTGTGTAAGTTACTATTATTTTACTACATGTTTATTTATACTTTTAAAATCTTTAGTGTCTACTATTGTTATAACCTAATTATTCTTTATACAAATTCATTAGGAATCAATGCTAGTCATTTTCAATAAGTAATATTTAGCTATTTATTCGTGCACTAATTTCCGAATTTAATCATGTTCTTATAATTCATTTTTTACTCCCTACTCCGCATTACTCTTGGTATGCATTATATTTAAACCCATTGGGCTACTATGCACTTTCCCTTGACTCTCCACACCATCTCGCACATGCTATCCGTTTATTATTATCTTTCATATTCATATTAATTTTCGTCTTTTTTCTTATTTTTTTTTTTTCAGTATACATTATAACATACAAAATAACGTATCTCATTTCATTTGCATTAGTGCAGTGGTTCATATCGTTTGGTTCAATGCCATTGAGGTACTGACCTATCTCAATTGTAGTGACAATTTAAATTTTATTTTACTATGTTATAGCTCATCTAATATACTCATGCTTATTACCTTATTCATTATTAACTGTTATTAACCTTTGATATTTTCTTACTCATAATATCTTAAATTACTTTACTCCTTTATCTATTTTCCTTATAAAACATTTGTTAGTACATGATTCAATGCTAGTCACCTTTAAAATTAATACATAGCTATTTCCTCATGTACTAATCTATTTCAGTAATATTAAACACCTATTCCAAAAAAAAAAATCTTATATATGCGTAATTTATTCCATTCACCATTGTTTGCAGTATTATGCTTTTAACATGATCTACATTATGTATTATGATCATCATGAACTGTTTGTCACGTTATTTATTTCGTTATATTTTCTTCAAAATTGTATGCTTTTAATAAGTTGTTATGGAATTTTTTGATAGAAATCATTGTCGTTACAGGACTTACTATCGAAAGTACCTCGTACGGTCCTACCCAAATAGGTGAAAATTTATTCTTTCTATTCTGATTCTTTAACAAAATTTTATCGCCTACGCTAAATATTTTTGGGTGTAATGTGCTATCATAGATTTGTTTAGATTTTTCTTTTGCTTTTTCTTGATTCTCTCTCACGATTTCGTGTGTGCGTTGAATTTGGTATTTTAATAACTTGTTGTAATCATCGGTATTATATACTGGTGAACATTTTCGCTTTAGATTTGTTGGCATATCAAAGTCGTACCCATATAAAGTACGGAATGGAGTTTGCCCCGTGGACATATGCACTGTGTTATTGTGCACATGCATTGCTGAATTTAACCATTGGTCCCAGTTTGACCCATCTTCTTTTGAAAAATTCCTTAGATATTCTGCTAACGGACGATGGCTTCTTTCTAAAGACCCATTAGCTTGTGGATGATATGGCGTAATATGTAACTTTTTAATCCCTAATAATTTACAAGTATCTGAAAATAGTTTTGAGACGAAATTTGAACCATTGTCCGTTACTAATACTTTCGGTATATTATGACGTGTAATGATTTCGTCGTAAAATGCTTTTGCTACTGTGTTTGCTTCTGCATCCGGTATGGCTACGCAGCACATGTATTTTGAAAAATCATCTTGAAATGTTAATATATATTTATTTCCAGATATAGTTTCCGGTAAAATACCTACAAGATCCATGTATACTTTATCGAATGGTCGTACAGGCGTATCAGTTAAAACCATTGGCATTTTAGTAAGCCTAGAACTTTTATTTATTTGGCATTTTTGACAATTCTTAACGTAATCTTTTATTTGTTTCTGCATACCTTTCCACTTAAATTGTTTTCTGATTCTGAAATATGTTTTCAAGGCGCCCTGGTGACCCCCTAATGCTGAGTCATGAAAGTCTTTTATAACAGTTTTAATTTCCTCTGGGTCAGTTAATAGTAGACTTGAGTTTAATTCGTTCTTGGTGTCTGTTGTTATTTCATCCAGTACTGGCGTGCTCACTTGTTGTTTGGTTTTTGAAATTTGATTATCTAATTTATTCTGTGTGGTCTTAGACCGTGTTTGGACCGCAGTAATATCTGGTTCTGGATGTGGAATTCTACTTAAAGCATCTGCGTTCAAATTCTGTTTACCTGGTTTGTAAGATATTTCGTAATCATATTCTGATAATTTATGTCTGAAACGGGCTAACCTTGATGTTTGATCTTTGAGATTTGCCGTGCTACGTAATGGTTGATGATCTGTATAAATTTGAAAATGTCGACCTAGAAGATAAGCTCTAAAATTTTTCGTTGCCCAGACTATAGCTAAAAATTCCTTTTCAATGGTGGAGTAATTTTTTTCTGCTCCATTTAATGCCCTACTAGCAAATGCGATTGGTCGGTCGCTCCCTACGTTGCCCTGCGATAACATTGCGCCTATTGCTTCGTTACTTGCATTCGTTGTAAGTAAAAAAGGTTTTGTAAAGTCTGGATATGCGAGAATTGGTGGCGAAATTATTGATTCTTTGAGTTTAATAAATGAATTTTGACAATCGTCAGTCCATGTGAATTTAACATCTTTCCTAAGTAAATTATTAATTGGTAATAATAATTTCGCCATATTGCCTATGAATTTTCTATAATAATTAATTAATCCCAAAAACGCTTGTACTTCTTTTTTATTTCTTGGCACCGGAATATTTTTTACGCATTCGACCTTAGAAGGGTCTGGCAGCGCTCCTAGTTCCGAACATTTATGTCCTAAATATATAACTTCGCGACGTAAAAACTGACATTTTTCTGTATTTAATTTTAAATTGTGTTCCCTTAATTTCTGCAATACTCTACTCAACCTAAGCTCATGTTCAGCTAAATTCTTTCCGTACACCACTATATCATCAAGGTAAACAAAGCAATCGATACCCTGTAAACCTGTTAATATGTGGTTCATTATTCTTTGGAAGGTCGCTGGTGCACCTGTTAAGCCAAATGGCATTCTGTTAAATTCGAAATGACCCAGTCCTGTACTAAAAGCTGTTTTTTCTTTATCTCTTTCTTCTACTAAAACCTGATGATAACCGCTTGCTAAATCTAAGGTTGAAAAATATCTACTATGTCCTAACTGATCTAATATCTCGTCTATCCGAGGAATCGGAAATACTTGTTTAACTGTTACATCATTTAGTTTACGAAAATCTATTACTAATCTCCATTTTTTGCTACCTTCCTTACCACTCTTTTTTGGTACCAACAATAACGGTGAATTCCAAGGTGAGGTACTCGGCGATATAATGCCGTCATCTAACATTTTTCCTACCTGTCTATTAATTTCTTCCCTATGAGTGTGGGGTAGCTTATATTATTTCTGATTAATTGGCGTTTGGTTCCACTGTGTAGTTATTTCATGTTTAAGCGCTGGCGTGTATGTTAATTCATCGCCATCTAAATGAAAAACATCATGATAAGAAACACACAGATTTTGTAAAGATGTAATTTCGTCTTTATTTAAAGTCTCATCAATTTTAATTTCCTCTAATAATTTGTTAATTCTGTTTGTAATATTTACTGAATTTATGCTGTTTATTGTAGAATTATTGGTATCCGATTCTTTATACTGATTAAAATTCGAAAATTTTGGTTTAAAAGTACTGTCTATTATAATTTCTTTTTCTGTAGCATTTAAAACTGAAACATAAACTCTATTTTTGCTAACATTCGATATGCTTTCGCCCAAATATACTCCTGGAAAAATTTCCTGTTTATGAATTAATACGATTGGAATTTTTGTTTTTAAATGTAATGATACAATCTTTGCGGTTCTCGCTTGAATTTTAATTTGTTGATTAAAAAAAATATTCTGTATTTCTGTCTGTGATTTCATGGGTAGTTTTATAATATGATTTTTATGTTTATCAAAGAATGTTATTGTTTTGTCTATCGCATTTATTACAGATCGATTCCATAAATTGTCACGTCCGATTATTCCGTCAGCTGGTACTCCTTGTTCAAGTGACACTGCGTGTAACATTAAACTTAAGCGCCTTATGTTCCTATGTTGGATTTTGGTGGAACCTAATGTTCTAACGCACCCACCAAAAGCTCCCTTTAAATCCTTTTGTATACTCTCGTTAAAGTCTGGTAAACTTGTCATTGCATTTTCTTTTACTATACTGGCATCAGCTCCTGAGTCTACTAGTAAAATAAGTCTTCCATTTTTAGCTGCCTCGCAAGGTACTTCAATGAAAACGTCACTTACATTAGTTAAAACCGAGCTATCTCCATGTCCACTGCATATTATGCGATCACCTTCATCTTCCTTTAATTCATATTTTAATTCATTGGTCTCCTCTGTTCTACGGAAATTTAATGGAGTAGTAAATTCAACCACAGTCTCTTCCGACGTCCGATCTACCATTCCTAACTCTATCGGCCTTATCTTACTATTATTATGGAGTCTCCAGTTTTCTGGCCTAGACTGAGCCCCTTGTGTATCATGATTATAATTATTATTTCCTGCTGATTCAAATTTTCTTTTTGCGTGGCAATTATCTATTTTATGCCCCTGTGTATCCCTCCATGAATATTTCATATTACTTGTATTATTTTTCCCGTTATACATCTTATTATCCATATTAACAAAATTGCCAATATTATTATTAGCACATATCCAATTAGATTCGTGACCATAAGCTCCACATTCGTAACAGAACGGCGTATTTTTCCTAATAATACAATCGTCCCTAGTATGCCCAAATTTACTACAAAATGAACATGTTGGAACACTCCTTTTATAGTTACTTTTATTATTATTTATTTGTTGCAATTTATTTTCCGACTGAGTGTTCTCTAATTTAGTATTTTCTATATAATTATATTCATCCTCTTCCGACCTTGGACTTCGCTGCATAAGAGCCTGCACATTTAAAGCTTCTTCCAACAATGTATCTAATGTTTCTGACTTACTACCCAACAGTACAACTTTTATCGTTCGATCCCTCACCCCTACTTTAAAAGAGATCAACACTGAACTCTGTAATTCCAAACAGAATACGTCATCTTCACTTATCTTTTTACTGTATTTTTTACTTGCAATTTCCAAAGCCATGGATTGCAACTCATCTAATCGTCTCCCAAACGCTCTCAAACTCTCTTTACTATTTTGATAAGCTTTTTTAATCTCTTTTAGTACTGAATCTAAAGAAATTTCTTTTAAGTACGTATTTTTTAACAACTCGTATAATTCTTCTATTTTTTGAAACTGTTTTGTCCTCACTAATTTATATGCATCTCCCTCCAAACGTAACCTAACACATTTTATAAATTCCTCACTATCTGATTCTTTAATTTTTAACTTTGCTGTTTCACAACATTCAATAAATTTATACAATTCTGTTTCTAATAATGGAGATTCCGCCCCAGAAAAGTAAGGAACAACGTAATGAACGCGTTTCAATACATTTTCAGTACCCATTATTAGTGTTTCTTATTTTTCCATTTACTTAATTATATAATTCACTATGCCTTTTTTAATTAAATTATTTATTTTGTTTTTACTAGTTTCATATTAAATAAACTTTTAACCATTTTTTAATTTATCTATTAAATTTTTTACAAATATTGTTTATCTCATTTTTATGTTTCATTATTTAAACTTTTTAATCTATATTTCCAAATCATATCAACATGTAATTTATGAATAGTGAATTAATTTATTTCTTGCATTTAATTTGGTTAAAATTTTCCAGTTTTGTTTTTAATTAATTTCGCAACATTATGAAAACATTACTGTAACAAAATTCTTATGTTATTCAATTTATTTAAATTCACAATTTTATTAATTATTATCATTTAATGACTCAAACTTTTCTATATTGTTTCACTATTACTTTAAATGTGCTTTAATATATCAATTAAACAATTTTATAAAACATTTAGTTTACTTATTTAATTTTCTGATTTATCAAATTATATCATTTATGTTATTCATTTCTCAATTTTATTTCACAATTAATTTCAAAATGTTCCATTGTTTTTTCATTTTTTAAATGTCAATTTTCACAATCCCATGATTTTTACTTATTACAACTCTCAAACATGTCTCTTGTTTTATATCACAAATTTACAAAATGTTATTTTTTTTTTTACCGCTCACATTTTTTTTCACTATTTTTCACAATACTCACAAATGTAAAAAATATTTTCCCTGATCCTAAATATTTATTTCTTCCAATATTAATCTCCATCCAGTCCTTCTCGTCCCTTGGGAGTTGATGTATGGTTCGAAAACCGGCTGCGCCAAATGTTGTAATTATAATGTCCGTTGCTTAGGCGTGAGGCCAAATGTCGCAACGTTCCATTTATAATTACCCATGATGTCCTACCAGAGAATGTCCAACGTCGAAGTTCCATTTTTATTAACCGAAATATTTCAAACAAGTCTTTTCTTTTAAGACATACTTTTATTTACTCTAAAGTTATATTTTAATATTAACATTATTGTTTACTACTGAACTACTGATTTACAACTAACTTAAAATCTCACTTAAACTATTATAAGAAGGCATGTTTCAAATCTAAATGTTCCGGCAGAGTGTCGTGCGCAAATTCCACTCACTATTTGCTTGCGTAAGGGAAAAGGCCCTTAGCCAATCATGCTGCTGCTGGTATTACCCAGCTTCGCTCATACTGTTGCTAGTTCATTGGCTTGCTTGACTATGACACATATGTCCTACGTTGCACTTTACTGCAACGTAACGATAACTGCATGAAATAGTCATCGCGTAAATAGGTCACGATACGTTTCTAATATCAACGTATAGTGACTTACCAAAACACACTATGTTGACTTACAACAGGTGTTGTGGTGTTTGGTTTCTGCGTTGTTGATTTCCGCAATGACCCGTTTTTATTCGAGTGGCGATTTCTTGCTGGGAAATGTATTTGACACCATTTCAAGGTTTTCCTTAGCCGCTTCTATATCTATTGTTGCTATTGGTGATTTATTCATCGGCTTTTATTGTTGCTTTATTTTTAATTGTGGAGTAGTAATGTATGTATAATACATATGCTGCTATTATTATTATTAATATCAGCATTAATATGCCGTAAGAAAATGTTGTATGTTAACGTCCTTCTACTAGGACTTTAACTTCCTTCTTGTATGTTATATTCCTAATGCTTTGATGTGAAAACTCGTATGGCAGTATCATTTCTTTGTTGTGTAAGTTGCAAGCTTCATTTATGGACATCCAACCCAGGCCGGATAGTGTCAATGTGGCTATATTTGACCCACAAACTGCTTCGAAAAAGGCTGGTGTATTGAATTTATACAACCATGTGTTTGGTGTCCATAGTTTAACTACTAGGCCAGAACTCCTTTTGATTCCAACATGTTCACAGGTATCTTTAATATCTGTTCTGTGTTGAATCAGCGCGACTTCACATAGTGTGTTGCTAGTTGTTAGCATGGTTCCTGGACGTTTGCATAGTGTAATTTCTTTGTCCGTATGTTGGCTAACCAAAATGCATTTGCTGTGATCTTCATTCGTTAGACCTATGTATTTGCTCCGGTCTTCTACTTCTGATATGTAGTCATATGTTGTTTTAACCAATGCATCCCATGATTGTATGATTGTATTGATTGTATGATTGGGATGAATGTATTATTAGAAAAAATACGCCTTTCTGCTACGAATGTGGAACTTATGGTCACGAATCTAATTGGAGATGTACGAATAATAATAGTAATATAGGACAGAAAGAGTTAGGAATTGTAGATCAGACGTCGGAGGAGACTTTGATCAAATTTACTACTCCATTGCATTTCCATAGAACAGATGAGACCAATGAATTAAAATATGAATTAAAGGAAGATGAAGGTGATCGCATAATATGCAGTGGACATGGAGATAGCTTGGATTTATCTAATGTAAGTGACGTTTTCATTGAAGTACCTTGCGAGGCAGCTAAAAATGGAAGACTTATTTTACTGGTAGACTCAGGAGCTGATGCCAGTATAGTAAAAGAAAATGCAATGACAAATTTTCCAGACTTTAACGAAAATATACAAAAGGATTTAAAAGGAGCTTTTGGTGGGTGTGTTAGAACATTAGGTTCCACCAAAGTCCAACATAGGAACATAGGGCGCTTAAGTTTAATGCTACGTGTAGTGTCACTTAAACAAGGTGTACCAGCTGATGGAATAATCGGACGTGACAATTTATGGAATCGATCTTTCATAAATGCGATAGACAAAACAATAACATTCTTTGATAAACATAAAAACCATATTATAAAAGTACCAATGAAATCGCAGACAGAAATACAAAATATTTTTTACAATCAACAAATTAAAATATTAAGCGAGAACCGCAAAGATAGTATCATTACGTTTAAAAACAAAAATTCCAATAGCGTTAATACAATTTCCAGGAGTATATTTGGGCGAAAGCATATCGAATGTTAGCAAAAATAGAGTTTATGTTTCAGTTTTAAATGCTACGGAAACAGAAATTATAATAGACAGTACTTGTAAACCAAAATTTTCGAATTTTAATCAGTATAAAGAATCGGATACCAATAATTCTACAATAAATAGCATAAATTCAGTAAACATTTCAAACAGAATTAATAAATTATTAGAAGAAATGAAAATTGATGAGACTTCACATCTTTACAAAATATGTGTATTTCGTATCATGACGTTTTTCATTTAGACGGCGATGAATTAACATACACGCCAGCGCTTAAACATGAAATAGCAACACAGTGGAACCAGCCACCGATAAAGCAATACAAATTGCCACACACTCATAGAGATGAAATCAACAGACAGGTTAATAAAATGTTGGATGACGGCATTATATCGCCAAGCATATCACCCTGGAATTCACCGATGTTGTTGGTTCCTAAAAAGAGCGGCAAGGACGGTAACAAAAAGTGGAGGCTAGTAATAGATTTCCGTAAATTGAACGACGTGACAATAAAACAAGTATTTCCGATTCCTCGAATCGACGAAATATTAGACCAATTAGGTCACAGTCGCTATTTTTCAACTTTAGACTTGGCAAGTGGTTATCATCAGGTACTAGTTGAAGAAGGGGATAAGGAAAAAACAGCTTTTAGTACAGGACTGGGTCATTTCGAATTTAACAGAATGCTATTTGGCTTAACAGGTGCACCAGCTACCTTTTAAAGAATAATGAACCACATATTAACAGGTTTACAGGGTATAGATTGCTTTGTTTATCTTGATGATATAGTGGTGTACGGAAAAAATTTAGCTGAACATGAGCTTAGGCTGAGTAGAGTATTGCAGAAATTAAGGGAACACAATCTAAAATTAAATACAGAAAAATGTCAGTTTTTGCGTCGCGAAGTTGTCTATTTAGGACATAAATGTACGGAGCTAGGTGCCCTGCCAGATCGCTCTAAGGTTGAAAGCGTAAAAAATATTCCGGTGCCGAGAAATAAAAAAGAAGTGCAAGCGTTTTTGGGATTAATTAATTATTATAGAAAATTTATAAGCAATATAGCAAAATTATCATTACCAATTAATAAATAACTTAGAAAAGATGTTAAATTCACTTGGACAGACGATTGTCAAAGTTCATTTATTAAAATAAAAGAATAAATAATTTCACCACCCATTCTCGCATATCCAGATTTTACAAAACCTTTTTTACTTACAACGGATGCAAGTAATGAAGCAATAGGCGCGGTACTATCGCAAGGCAAAGTAGGGAGAGACCGACCAATAGCATTTGCTAGTAGAGCATTAAATGGAGCAGAAACGAAAAATTTTAGAGCTTATCTTCTAGGCCGACATTTTCAAATTTATACAGACCAACCATTACGTAGCACAGCAAATCTCAAAGATCAGACATCAAGGTTAGCCCATTTCAGGCATAAATTATCAGAATATGATTACGAAATATCTTACAAACCAGGTAAACAGAATTTGAACGCAGATGCTTTAAGTAGAATTCCACATCCAGAACCAGATATTACTGCGGTCCAAACACGGTCTAAGACCACACAGAATAAATTAGATAATCATATTTCAAAAACCAAAAAACAAGTGAACACGCCAGTACTGGATGAAATAACAACAGACACCAAGAACGAATTAAACTAAAGTCTACTATTAACTGACCCAGAGGAATAAAAAAAAAAAAAAAAGACTTTCATGACTTAGCATTAGGGGGTCACCAGGGCGCAGTAAAAACATATTTTAGAATCAGAAAACAATTTAAGTGGAAAGGTATGCAGAAATTCGATAAAGTATACAAGGATCTTGTAGGTATTTTACCGGAAACTATATCCGGAAATAAATATATATTAACTTTTCAAGATGATTTTTCAAAATATATGTGCTGCGTAGCTATCCCAGACGCAGAAGCAAGCACTGTAGCAAAAGCATTTTACGACGAAATTATTACAAGACATAACTTACCAAAAGTATTGATAACCGACAATGGTTCGAATTTTGTTTCAAAATTATTTTCGGACACGTGTAAATTGTTAGGAATTAAAAAGTTACATATTACGCCATATCATCCTCAGGCCAACGGCTCTTTGGAACGAAGCCACCGACCATTAGCAGAGTATTTACGAAGTTTTGCGAAAAAGGATGGATCAAACTGGGACCAGTGGTTAAATACAGCAATGCATGTACACAATAATACAATGCATATGTCCACCGGGCAAACGCCTTTCCGTACTTTATACGGTTACGATTTTGAAATGCCAACCAATCTAAAACGCTAATGCTCACTAGTATATAATACCGATGATAGCAACAAGCTATTAAAATACCAAATTCAACGCACACACGAAATCGTACGACAAAATCAAGCCAGAGCCAAAGAAAAATCTAAGCAAAGCTATGATGGCTCATTACACCCAATAACATTCAAAGTAGGCGATAAAATTTTACTAAAAAATCAAAATAGGAAAAATAAATTTTCACCAGTTTGGGTGGGACCCTATGAGGTCCTTTCAATAAAAAGCCCTGTAACGACTGAGATTTGTATCAAGGGTAAAGCGAAAAAATTTCATAATAATTTGTTAAAAGCATACAACAGTATAGCTTAAATAAACACTGTAGAATTAAATAAACACTGTCTGCGACAAGAACCAATAATTTTTAACATCATTGAAATAAAGTCAAATAGTTAGTGCAGGACAGAATAGCTAAGTATTACATATTGAGAATAACTGGTATTGCTTCGTGTACTAACGAATTTGAAACTACAAAAGAAAAGAATAGAGAAAAACTATAATTTTTTTTCTTAAATGTAGATATTAAATAAATTAATTTTAAATAATTTATAAAATCCAAAAAATTTAATGTAATATTGCCAAAATACAAATCGCAGAGAAAATAGCTATGTATAAATTGAAGATGACTAGCATTGAATATAAACAAATAACAAAATCAAGTTATTATTTGAGGTACGAATTTGCAAGGTATAAAAATTACGTTGTCATTAAAATTGCGATAGGTCAGTACCTACCTCAATGGCATTTTAAACATACATGTTCATTGTGCATAGAGCCCAATGCTCCCAGCTCATATTAATATAGAAGGCTTGAATATATTCATATTCCAACCGATTAAATGCACTTCAGCAATTTACAGGCAGAAGCCACTAACGCACTGGAACTGAAACGAGATGCGGTAGTGCAGCGACAAAACTGCCTAATATTTTTTATCATTAACAGAATTTTCATTCATGAAACTAAATATATTAATGCAAATATGCATTAATATAGCAAACTAAGAAAATAACAAAGGTTTTACATTCATCATTACACGGTAATGAAAATAAATAAGTACAATTGGGATGTACAAAACTAAATATTTAACAACTTAATATAGAAAATACATTTATGTAATGCTAAGAGGTCAGCGCGCTTATTTCCTAATACATAGGAAATACTTAGTTAGTGCATGAGTAAATAGCTAAGTATTATTGAATATGACTAGCATTTAACCATGTACTACTGGGATTGTATATACAACATTTTGTATTACAACAATACAGAAACATATCTAAATGTATGTTTCAAAACTAAATCATATAGTACATGTTAACACATATATTAACTACTATAAATATTTAAAGTATAATTATGGCCAACGCCTTAACAATATGTATGAAGGGGTAAAATGAGAAATATTTATAAGAAAACTACATAAAATTATTAAGGATTTCATTTATATATGTAAAAAAATGGAATTTCGTCTTTTTACAATATGAAATAAAGAGCGAAAACAATATAATGATTAGAATTGTCACACTGGTCCTGATGTTGGCAGCCAAGGAAGCAGTCAACAGCACGCAGACTTCAATTAATGATACAAGATTATTCTTTGAGAAGACAACTGATGATTTGTTCTACAATGATGAATGGACCATAACAGATAAATTTAAACCGCTACGACTGAACGATTTCCTGAAGCTGACAAACACATTCATAATTACGGCAAATACAATGTGCGAACAAATGAGCACCAATGTAAACGGACCCAGCATAAAAAGATCATGTATAGCAGCAACACGGGAAACCACGGCAGTAATAGCCACACTACAGAAAAATGAAGAAATAATTAAGCGCACAATAAAGAGTAACCGACAAAAGAGATCACTCAATTTCATTGGCGAAGGACTCAACTGGGCTTTTGGACTGATGGACAATAAAGAAAGAGAGACTATCTATAAACATCTCAATGACATTGAAGATAATGAACATAAAACATACGAAATTATGAAGAGACAAATTACGGTAATTTCATCAAATTATAACAAGATAGCAGAACCCTTACTGAATTCCTTGAAGGAAGTCTAAAATCAGCAAAATGTGTTAAACATAAATATAAGAACACAAAAATACATAAATGAAAAAATAAACCAACAAGTTAGTCATTTACTATTCATGATGGATACCTTGGAAATTCAATCTCAATTGTTAACATTATATAGAATTTTCCCAATACCCACAAATATTAATGAAAAATGGGATGCATTGGTTAAAACAACATATGACTACATATCAGAAGCAGAAGACCGGAGCAAATACATAGGTCTAACGAATGAAGATCACAGCAAATGCAATTTGGTTAGCCAACATACGGACAAAGAAATTACATTATGCAAACGTCCAGGAACCATGCTAACAACTAGCAACACACTATGTGAAGTCGCGCTGATTCAACACAGAACAGATATTAAAGATACCTGTGAACATGTTGCAATCAAAAGGAGTTCTGGCCTAGTAGTTAAACTATGGACACCAAACACATGGTTGTATAAATTCAATACACCAGCCTTTTTCGAAGCAGTTTGTGGGTCAAATATAGCCACATTGACACTATCCGGCCTGGGTTGGATGTCCATAAATGAAGCTTGCAACTTACACAACAAAGAAATGATACTGCCATACGAGTTTTCACATCAAAGCATTAGGAATATAACATACAAGAAGGAAGTTAAAGTCCTAGTAGAAGGACGTTAACATACAACATTTTCTTACGGCATATTAATGCTGATATTAATAATAATAATAGCAGCATATGTATTATACATACATTACTACTCCACAATTAAAAATAAAGCAACAATAAAAGCCGATGAATAAATCACCAATAGCAACAATAGATATAGAAGCGGCTAAGAAAACCTTGAAATGGTGTCAAATACATTTCCCACCAAGATATCGCCACTCGAAAAAATCGGGTCATTGCGGAAATCAACAACGCAGAAAAGAGCGAGTTAGATGCAATGCTGACTAGCCTCACGTTAAGCAGAAAGGCGTATTTGTTGGAACACTTGTTGGAACACTTCTTTTATAGTTGCTTTCATTATTTTTTTGTTGTAATTTATTTTCCGATATAACGCTTGACTGTGTTTTTTCCATATAATTATATTCATCCTCTTCCGATCTTGGACTTCGCTGCATAACAGCCTGTACATTTAAAGCTTCTTCTAACAATGCATCTAATGTTTCTGACTTACTACCCAACAATACAACCTTTATAGTTGGATCCTTCACCCCTACTTTAAAAGAGATCAACACTGAGCTCTGTAATTCTAATCTGAATACTTCATCCTCACTTATCTTTTTACTGTATTTTTTACTTGCAATTTCCAAAGCCAATGATTGCAACTCATCTAATCGTCTACCAAACATTCTCAAAGTCTCGTTACTATTTTGATAAGCCTTTTTAATCTCTTCTAGTACTAATTCTAAAGAAATTTCATTTAAGTACGTATTTTTTAACAACTCGTATAATTCTTCTATTTCTTGAAACTGTTTTGTCCTTACTAATTTATAGGCATCTCCCTCCAAACGTAACCTAACGCATTTAATAAATTCCTCATTATCTGATTACTTAATTTTAAGCTTAGCTGTTTTACAACATTCAATAAATTTCTATAATTATATTTCTAATAATGGAGATTCTGCCCCAGAAAAGTAAGGAACAACGTAATGAACGCGTTTCAATACATTTTCAGTACCCATTATTAGTATTTCTTATTTTTCCATTTACTTAATCATATAATTATTTATGTCTTTCTTAATTAAATTATTTATTTTGTTTTTACTAGTTTCATATTATATCAACTTTTAACCATTATTTAATTTACCTATTAAATTTTTTACTACCTTATTTATCATATTTTTATGTTTCATTATTTAAACTTTTTAATCTACATTTCAAAATCAGATCAACATATTATTTATGAATCCTAAATTAACTTATTTGTTCAATTTATTTTTTTTTTAATTTTCCAGTTTTGTTCTTTAATTAATTTCGCGACATTATAAAAACATTGCTGTATCAAAATTCTTATTTTATTCAATTTATTTAAATTTACAATTTTATTAATCATTATCATTAAATGTCTCAAACTATTTTATAATGTTTCACAATTACTTTAAAAATGTTCTTCAATATATCAAAATTTTATAAAAAATTTAGTTTACTTATTTAATTTCTTGATTTATAAAATTTTATCATTTATGTAATTCATTTCACAATTTTATTTCACAGTTTTATTAAAAGTTTGTTTTATTCCACAATTTATTTCAAAATTTTCAATTGTTCTTTATTTTATTTTTACAAATGTCAATTTTCATAATTCCATTATTTTTTGCTTATTAAACTCAAATATTTCTTTTGTTTTATAGCACAATTTTTTTTTTTTTACCGCACATATTTTTTGTATCCACTATTTTTCACAATACTTACAAATACAAAAAATATTTTCCATGATCCAAAATAGTTATTTCTTCCAATATTAATCTCCATCCCGTCCTTCTCGTCCCTTGGGAGTTGATGTATGGTCCGAAAACCGGCTGCGCCAAAATGTTGTATGTTATAAAGTCCTTCTACTAGGACTTTAACTTGATCCTATTTATACTTACTGAGTCCTTTTTACTTTCTTTGTATTATTTAAAACAACCGGGTCTTTTTTACTTTAAGACACTTTTTCGCTTTAAAAGTTGGTTACACTTATACTTAACACTTATTTGTAGACAGTTCAGCTTATCGAAAACAATAGAATCTTAGTCTATACTTAACTTCTACTTAACACCTCGTATTCTTATAATTTCACAATAAATTGAGTAAATTCATCATGCTAAAATAACTTAGTCAGCGTATTTATAATTTCACAATAAATTGAGTACTTTCATCATTCTAAAATAACTAAGTCAGCATTTATTTGTGTGATTTGAGTGACCTATTTAACGTGGGCGTGTATACCTGTGCTATGTTAAGCGGTGTGCGCCAAGACAATTAAATGCTGTTTGTGTTTAACATGAATAATGCTTAACCCAAAAAGTATGCCATAAAGAAAAATATACTGGTTATGTTATGTTGTGGATCATAAGCACGCTGTAAGTTCCACGATTATGATACATAACAGTGGATCATATGTAAGTTGTGAACTCTACGATTATGATACACAACAACTTTACTTGCCAGAAAGTAGACAAGTGAATAGTTATATTGGCTAGATACTGGTAGGAATTGTTGCTTGGGGAGTTACTGGGTAGTACGAACTGCTACCCAGTGACAAGTTAGCTCCTTGCTGCGGACTATTGAATGCAACCCTGTTTCGTTAATTCACCCTTTTCCTCTTTCAACTTCTATTCTGTGAGAGAAATTTTCAATGGCTGCCACTTTCTTTCGTCAAGTTAAGCGTCAACAAGAAAATGTTCATTCTTTCTATATAACGATTGAACGCGGTTGTGCGTTCCAAAAATTAATTAGTAAGTAATTTAAAGGATATTAATGATAAATACTAAAATAATTTGTTTAATATAGCAGCTGCCGATCGTAAACTTGATACTCCACTCACTGCTTTGCTGCCCTCAAAATACGCTAATGTCGATGTGCGCGTTAATACCATTTGCTGATTTTTATGTCAGACCATTTACGCGTAACCGCATTAATAGCGATGGCACAAAAGCATGTGTGAATTCTCTGAGTGGCGCAAAATCTGAAGTCAATCTTTTCACACAAAGTGCTGCCATTAGGTATTGCTTGAATGGATGAGTTTACATGTATGAGTGGAAGTGGAAGCTGCGAGATCCCAAGGGTAAATTTACCTACGATATGTCGAAGGATAATTAGGCGATGTTGGATTCTGAAGTTTGTGTGTGGCATTTAGTATTTGTCGGGAAAAATGACATTAATAATTATTATTTGCTTGCAGAGAATTGACATTTGTCATGCGGCAAGCAGGTTAACAAGGCCAAGAACATCTCGTTGAACGTGCTGCAGTACAACGCGACCATCAAGGAACAGGTAAAGCACATCCACCGAAGTGACCAAAAGTAATAGGCCAATTGTCTACTAATTCGTTAGATGTTATCCTATGCCAATTTGTCCAGGAGCGTTTCAATATAAAAGTAGAAAATTAAAATTTTAAAATATGCCAGACACAAAGGCACCATTTTTCGGAACTCTGTACCAGCGTGGGAACAAGCTGAAGATGCAGAAAGCAGCGCAAGATTATCAATAAAAGCATTGTGCTCTTCAATTGAGTGATACATCTCTTGAGATAATTGTGAATTTTAATACGGTAAATATTGCGAGCGCGCAGCACCACCCTGGATATATATATATATATATATATATATATATATATATATATATATATATATATATATATATATATATATATTTATATATTGCCCTAAATACTAATAGCTTCTCGGAAAAATGCTACATTAAAAGTGTTTGCCCCAATAATCGTACAGCTTGTCACAAAAGATGCATCACTTGACCAATTGAATTTATAAGCGTCATGCACGTGTATAAGCTTGTTGTGTGGAATAAGAAGCAACATTTTGTTATTGTACGACATCTGAAGCTAATTATTATCATCTATAGCCGCTGCCATCAATTCATCATCATCGATCTTCACATCATCCAAAACAGATGACACTGCCGAAATTCTGTGCATTGTGTACTTGGTTTTTATCTCCAAATCATCTGACGAAAATCCAGTAAGTTTAGACGATTTTTAAAGACGCGTCCAATGTATGAGACACCTGTCCCTGGCAAAATGCATCGATGTGTTGTAGTGATTCCTTAGTGTCAGTCGAAATAAATGGTTTATTTTCGGAAGTCCATCGTTTACGCGACTTGTCGAATAATAACCCCGAAATTCTTCATTATTGTACATGCTGCATAGATGAGTTTTTGCCGCAACAAAAAACAAATCCTTTTGATTTGACTGAATTTGGCGAACACTACAATTATTTACCGGAAAATCTGAAAGTATTTTTGGCAAACACATTTAAAATATTTGTGGGAAACACTATTGATCATTTGTATATATATATATATATATATATATATATATATATATATATATATATATATATATATATATATATATATATATTGTTACGAAAATTCAGTCTACGGAAAACTGTTCTACGAGTTCGTATCGCTGGATTGTGTACAAAATAAATACGCACTTATATTTGGTTTTAACTAGTATTATTTCAACTAGTATTAATTACCTTCATTAATTTAAATAACAACTTAAAGAATAATCACTTATATCAACTGTTGAATTACTACAATTTATCTTTACAATGTTCACTCACGAGACGCCCCGAACAGATGTTAATCCTCTCTCTCTCTATACGGCGCTAACCTTTCTAAATGTACTGCTTTCATTTTTCGTCTAACGCCCGCAGTATTTTGAATCCGATACACTACATAATTAATTCTTTTAATTATCTTATATGATCCTTCCCGGTGTGTTTGTAGTTTTGGATTTATCAATTTCACTCGTGGCGGGCTACAAAGCATAACCACATCTCCTTCCTTAAATCCCTCAGAGTTTGCTCTCAAGTCGTATCTGGACATTATCTTACTACTTGGAATTTGTATCCTCTGCCTTAAGGACTGATGCAACTCGTCTCGGTCTTCATTTTTCTTCTTACGCAAAACACTTTTTGGAATCGGCTTTTGCCCATCCATTGCAGTACGTTCGCAATGTGCTCCTACGTAGTATTGATTTATCTTACCGCAACTTCTGATGGGTTTTCTTTTTGCGGATACACATTGCTTACATCTGTGAATCCAATAGGCGACTGACTTCTGATATCCGACCCAATAGAAATGTTTTCTGACTTCTTCAATCGTTTTATTAATACTCAAGTAACATCCATTGAATCCACAATGGCATTTCAGTACTATCGCTCTTATTTTTGACTTGGGAACAACAATTAAATTTCGTGCAGATCTGCCATTTTCAGTTTCCCAAACACGGTACAAACAACCATTTTGTAGCTTCAGGCTTTGCCACTGCGACCTATAAGCCCTGCTTATTGGACTGTTAGTTGCTAACTCTTTCCATAATGGCTTTCTTTGTTGTTCCTTGAACGTCCTAATTTTTGCGATGTCGGGGTCCTTCTTTTGATCATTTCGTATTTGCTCTTGAGTCCATTGATCATCTGCCATGACATTTAACGAACGAATGTGAATTATGTTCGTATTTTCTTCTTCCGTCGAGCATTCTCTGGATTCCATTTTACACACTCGTGCCGACACAGTGCCCGAATTGCCATGATGTTCCCTGGCGTTATTTTGGTCATCCTCAGGTCTCTTTTCTGGTCGGTATCCTTTAGGTGGTTGCAGATTTACACATTTACGTCTTTCACGACAGTCGCGTGCCATATGCCCATATTTTCCACAGTTGTAACATTTACCTTTCAATTGGCTGTTTCTGTTGGCAACATAATGTTCGGATTTAACGCTGGCTTTGGACGCTCTACTTACTCCTTGACATAAATTTTCTCTCTCCTTATCTAGTACACGTTTCTCCATCGCTGGTCGGCACAATGTAGACGCTATCTCCTGCGGAAGCGCTGTGGTGACCGTTTCCATAAATGTCACCTTCGGCATGGTCATTGCTGCCCGTTTTGTCTCAGCATCACGTATGCCATCAACGAACGCATTTATCTTGCACATTTCTATGAAATCACTCGTTGAATCTACATACGACAAATGCGCAAGCCTCTCGACTTCCGCTGCATACGCCTGCAAAGTTTCGCCATTTCGTTGCAATCTGCTCTTCAGCTCCATTCGGTATATCTGTTTCATGTGATCACTGCCATATTTTCGCTGCAGTGCAGCCATAACCGCTAAATAAGTGTTTCGATCACTTTCTGGAACAGTCTGCAATACTTCGGCTGCGCCTCCTTTAAGCGCCACGATAAGTGCGGCTAAGCTGTCCTCATTATTCCATCGATTACTTACAGCCGTGGTCTCAAATTGAAAATGTTGAACGCTGTGGTTCCATCGTAATTCGGCGATTTAAGCCTCGTACTACTAAAAACATGCTGTGTAGGTCCATTTATCTGCTACACGTGCAAATCTTTTTTTATTTCCTGGATTGCTTTGTCTATACCGTTTTCTAATCTTTGAATTTTGTCATCAATGTTCACTTCCATGTCATTTACATGAGTTTCTAGCTCCGTCACTTTGCTATGGAGTGTATTAGAAACTTCCAAAAGCTGCTTAGAATGCTGCTGCATCTGCTGCTTAATTTCAGTTTGCAGTTGATGAGAACTTTCTAGTTGCTGTTTCAAATTATCTTGAAGTTTCTGTTCCATTTTGTTGGAATTTTCTAGAAGTTCTTGCTTCATGTCTAATTTGAGCTGATTAGAATTTCCTTGAAATTGTTTTGAATTTTCTAGAAACTGTCTGGAATTTTCTTGAGCCATTATCTGAAATTGTTGTTGCATAGCTCCGATCAACTGGCTCATATCAAAAAAATGGGTCTGTACTTCTCCTCTGTGTCCAGATTTTTCGATGACGGTGCTGCAACTTCCACTTCAAAATTGTGCATCGTAAGATCAATGCCCTGCGCCTCTAATTCGTCCATTAGGCGCTTTTGCAGCTCTACTTTCGTACCAGCAGTTGGAAGATTACGAATCGACAGCTCCTTCTTTAGCTGGTCGACTTTAAGTTGTTCAAATTTAACCATTTTGAATCACAATCCCACTACTGACAGCAATGTTACGAAAATTCAGTCTACGGAAAACTTTTCTACGAGTTCGTATCGCTCGATTGTGTACAAAATATAAACGCACTTAAATTTGGTTTTAACTAGTATTATTTCAACTAGTATTAATTAACTTTATTAATTTAAATAACAACTTAAAGAATAATCACTTATATCAACTGCTGAATTACTACAATTTATCTTTACAATGTTCACTCACGAGACGCACTAGTTCACTATTACAATCACTACTGAAGTACAGTGCCTCAGATGCGCGGCCTTATATACTGCAGGCATCAGTTCGACACGTTTCGACAAGACGAGAACCTTCTACTCGTTTCGTGAATGACGCATGCTATTGGCATCTCATTCGCACTCATGTGTCTTAAAGTGCTGATCTTCCATCTCTATCTCGCACATTGCATAGTGCGCTGAATGATCTTCCGTCTCTTTCTAACACATTGCTTAGTGCGCTGAATTGTCTTGCGTCTCACTTATTATTGTTGATTGCTTGCACAAATTACCTCTTTTCGTAACAATATATATATATATATATATATATATATATATATATATATATATATATATATATATATATATATATATATATATATATATATATATATATATATATATATATATATATATATATATATATATATATATATATATATATATATATATATATATATATATATATATATATATATATATATTAGGGATGTCAATCCCGGACTATTTTTCAATCACCAAATTTCGGGACTAAAAAATTTGAAACCCGGGATTAGTCCCGGGATTTTAAAGAAAACCATAAAATACCCAAGAAACATATATACGGAACTTACAACACACACGGAATCACAATACCATCATTAACGGCATGTTTAACCAGTATTGAGCAAGTATCCGTCGTAGCATTAACGGCACCGATTTTCTTCCATTATTACTGTACAGTTCGATTCATTTGACTTTGTGAACATGAACAATAAGCTCGTTGGTGAATGCATCTCCTGAAGACCAAAAAAGATAAATAAATAAATATAAAACGCTTTTATTCAAAAGAACTTTGCGGAATTCACATACATTTACAGTCCAATATTTTGCGAATCACCGATGGCTGTAAACGACTTTCGCTTGCGAGTAACTGGTAGGTTTCTAACCAGTTTTTGGATAGTTTCTGGCCAGTTTTTGACCAGTATTAGACCAGTTACTGCCTAGTTTACCGCCCAGAAACCGAAGAGTTTTACTGGCTAGTTTCTGGTACGAAAGTGCGTGACATCGCTTGCGAGTAACTAGTAAGTTTACTTGCCAGAAAGTAGACAAGTGAATAGTTATATTGGCTAGATACTGGTAGGAAACTGGTAGGAATTGTTGCTTGGGGAGTTACTGGGTAGTACGAACTGCTACCCAGTGACAAGTTAGCTCCTTGCTGCGGACTATTGAATGCAACCCTGTTTCGTTAATTCACCCTTTTCCTCTTTCAACTTCTATTCTGTGAGAGAAATTTTCAATGGCTGCCACTTTCTTTCGTCAAGTTAAGCGTCAACAAGAAAATGTTCATTCTTTCTATATAACCATTGAACGCGGTTGCGCGTTCCAAAAATTAATTAGTAAGTAATTTAAAGGATATTAATGATAAATACTAAAATAATTTGTTTAATGTAGCAGCTGCCGATCGTAAACTCGATACTCCACTCACTGCTATGCTGCCCTCAAAATACGCTAATGTCGATGTGCGCATACCATTTGCTGATTTTTAAAACAGACCATTTGCGCGTAACCGCATTAATAGCGATGGCACAAAAGCATGTGTGAATTCTCTGAGTGGCGCAAAATCTATGTGATGGTTTGCCGTTAATAAACGCGCTTGAACCGGCATTTGAAGTCAATCTTTTCACACAAAGTGCTGCCATTAGGTATTGCTTGAATGGATGAGTTTACATGTATGAGTGGAAGTTGAAGCTGCGAGATCCCAAGGGTAAATTTACCTACGATATGTCGAAGGATAATTGGGCGATGTTGGATTCTGAAGTTTGTGTGTGGCATTTAGTATTTTTCGGGAAAAATGACATTAATAATTATTATTTGCTTGCAGAGAATTGACATTTGTCATCCGGCAAGCAGGTTAACAAGGCCAAGAACATCTCGTTGAACGTGCTGCAGTACAACGCGACCATCAAAGAACAGGTAAAGCACATCCACCGAAGTGTCCAAAAGTAATAGGCCAATTGTCTACTAATTCGTTAGATGTTATCCTATGCCAATTTGTCCAGGAGCGTTTCAATATAAAAGTAGAAAATTAAAATTTTAAAATATGCCAGACACAAAGGCACCATTTTTCGGAACTCTGTACCAGCGTGGGAACGAGGTGAAGATGCAGAAAGCAGCACAAGATTATCAATAAAAGCATTGTGCTCTTCAATCAAGTGATACATCTCTTGAGATAATTGTGAATTTTAATAAGTTAAATATAAAATATATTTCAACATTTTAAAATGCAGATATATGGATCTAACTGAAAATGAGAAGGAGGGCTTGAAGGATTTCTATAAGGTTGCCTAAAAAACTGCACAAAATGGAAATGGTGCGAACATTACTCATACTTTTATTACGCACATTTTTAATATTTTTTTTTTTGTAGAGATCAAAGCGGCAACGACTACGAGAACCGAGACTACAGGAACCCAATGACAACTACAGCTTCCCCAGCCCTGTATCGGTGCCATCGGACATCTGGTTGATGAGAATCTTCTCGGAGGACAAGGCGCGCAGCTCAACCCTGGATATATAGATAAGATATATATATATATATATATATATATATATATATAGATATATATATATATAGATATATATATATATATAGATATATGCATATATATATATATAGATATATATAGATATATATATATGTATATATATATATATATATATATATATATATATATATATATATATATATATATATATATATATATATATATATATATATATATATATTTATATATATATATATATATATATATATATATATATATATATATATATATATATATATATATATATATATATATATAGCTAAAGTGTATATACTCTAAAAAAGGAATGTTTATAAAATACTTGCGGGAAGCTTAAAGTGTTCAAGATAAGTAATAAATACATGGGATTCCTTTGGGGCAAACGCAATCTATTTTCAAAGTGTTGCCCTAAATACTAATAGCTTCTCGGAAAAATGCTATTTTACAAGTGTTTGCCCCAAAAATCGTACAGCTTGTCACAAAAGATGCATCACTTGAACAATTGAATTTATAAGCGTCATACTCGTGTATAAGCTTCTTGTGTGGAATAAGAAGCAACATTTTGTTATTTAATGGACATGTGAAGCTAATTATCATCTATAGCCGCTGCCATCAATTCATCATTATCGATCTTCACATCATCTAAAACAGATGACACTGCCGAAATTCTGTGCATTGTGTACTTGGTTTTTATCTCCAAATCATCTGACGAAAATCCAGTAAGTTTAGACGATTTTTAAAGACGCGTCCAATGTATAAGATACCTGTCCCTGGCATAATGCATCGATGTGTTGTAGTGATTCCTTAGTGTCAGTCGAAATAAATGGTTTATTTTCGGAAGTCCCTCTTTTTCGCGACTTGTCTAATAATAACCCCGAAATTCTGCATTATTGTACATGCTGCATAGATGAGTGTTTGCCGCAACAAAAACAAATCCTTTTGATTTGACTGAATTTGGCGAACACTACAATTATTTACCGGAAAAACTTAAAGTATTTTTGGCAAACACTACACAATTTTGAAATATTTGTGGAAAACCATTTTCGTGTTTGTTGGAAACATTTAAAATATTTGTGGGAAACAGTATTGATCATTTGTGAGAAATACTTCGATTATTTTTTATAAATGATCTTGCAAACACTGTGTTTGTTTGAGAAAGTGTTTACAGGAAATGATATTTATATATATATATATATATATATATATATATATATATATATATATATATATATATATATATATATGTATATATATATATATATATATATATATATATATATATATATATATTAGGGATGTCAATCCCGGACTATTTTTCAACCACGAAATTTCGGGACTAAAAAATTTTAATCCCGGGATTTTAAAGAAAACTATAAAATAACCAAAAGAGGTAATTTCCCCACTGTGCAAGCAATCAACAATAATAAATTAGACGCAAGACAATTCAGCGCACTAAGCAATGTGTTAGAAAGAGAGGGAAGATCATTCAGCGTACTAAACAATGTGCGAGAAAGAGAGGGAAGATCTACACATTAAAACACATGAGTGCGAAAGAGATGCCAATAGCATGCGTCATTCATGAAACGAGTAGAAGGTTCTCGAAACAAGTCGAAGCTTGTCGAAACGTGTGGAACTGATGCATGCAGTATATAAGGGAGCCGCATCTGAGGTACAGCACTTCAGTAGTGATTGTAAAGTGGTCGAGTGCATCTCGTGTGATAAATGTCAAGTTAAATTGTGGACATGCAGCAGTTGTTAGAATTTGTTATTAGTAAAGTTGTTTATTAAAGTGAATTAATAAAGTTAATGGTTATAATTTAAACCAAACATAAGAGTGTTTTTATTTTGTACACAAAACCAGAGATACGAACTTGTAGAACAGTTTTCCGTAGACTGAATTCTCGTAACAAGCAGTCCGCAGCCAGTCAGAGCGGAGCTAACTTGTCACTGGGAATAAATGAGACGCAAGGCAATTCAGCGTACTAAGAAATGTATTAGAAAGAGACGAAAGAAAATTCAGTGAACTATGCAATGTGTGATAATGAGATGGAAGATCAGCACATTGAAACACATGTGTGCGAATGAGTAGCATGCGTCATTCACGAAACGAGTAGAAGGTTCTCGAAACAAGTCGAAGCTTGTCGAACTAATACCCGCAGTATATAAGGCCGCCGCATCTGAGGCGCAGCACTTCAGTTATGATTTGAAAGTGAACTAGTGCATCTCGTGAGTGGACAATGTTAAGCTAAATTGTATAAATTCAACAGTTGATGTAAGTGATTATTCTTTAAGTTATTATTTAAATAATATGTACTAGTAAAAATAATACGAGTTAAAACCAAATATAAGTTTGTTTTTATTTTGTACACAATCCAGCGATACGAACTCGTTGGAAGCACTTAAAGTCGACCAGGTAAAGAAGGAGCTGGCGATTGATAATCTTCCAACTGTAGGTACGAAAGTAGAACTACAAAAGCGTCTAATGGAAGAATTAGAGAACCAAGGCATTGACCTCGCAGAGCACGAGTTTGAAGTGGAAGCTGCAACAGCGTCATCGAAAAGTGTGGACATAGGTCAAAAAGTATAGTCTCAAAGTTTTGAAATGAGCCAGTTGCTCGGAGCAATACAAAAAACAAATTGCAACAAAATGGAACAGAAACTTCTAGAAAATGCCTATCAGCTCAAATTAGACATGATTCACGAATTTTTAGAAAATTCTAACAAAATAGAACAGAAACTTCAGAAAAATCAGAAAAAAGGCGCATAGAATTGATGTCGAGAACGATGATTTATATCAAGTAGTGTGCCAATCAGTTAGCAGGCGTTAAAACCGTACACACATAAGCAAACAAAGATACCCAATTCAAAGGTAAATGTTACAATTGTGATACATATGGGCATATGGCACGTGACTGTCGTAAAAAACGCAAGCGATCATAAACTCAATCCGCAGAGGGACACAGTCTAGAAAAAAGACATTATCATGAAAAATATAACACCTGTTTTAAACCAACTTTAAACTAAAACGTGGCACGATCTACATCGCGATTCCAAAGACAATGCTATACGAAAGCCAATTCTATTCGAAGATCAATGCGTTACGAAGGCAAAATCTCACAATCTAACGGAATTTCAAAGCTGGCCGTGTTGTTACTTGTGTTTTTGAATACGAGAGATCCAAATTTTAATGCGAAAGTCACACTACGAAAGTACCATTTAGTAGAATGCGAGTAATATCACTTTCGAATCGCGTTACATAGTAACCCCCCTGACTCTCATAATGGATTGCCCCAGAATCTCCATTTCATAAATTGCTCGAAAGTTGAATAGTTTAACTGTCAAGGGGCTAATTGATTGTGTAGCCTATTGGTAACATTGGATACACTCAGTTATAAGAAGTAACCTTGTTAGGCTAACAGCGACAGGTGAAGAGGCTCAAATCAGAGGAAAAATTACCAAGGAAATCACTATTGGCACTACGACAGGTAAACATGATTTTATAGTGGCGGAAATAGTGGATAAAATAATACTTGCCATGGACTTCATGATAAGGAACGGGTTCACACTGGATTTAACAAGGAACATTTTAAGTTATGCTAATACGGAGATTCAACTAAACATAGAGTGTGACCAGAGCCCCAAACTTAAACAAGTTATTGCACATAAAAATAGAAAAATACCACCAAAATCAGAAGTAGTTGTATGGGCGAAATTAAATTGAGATTGTGGGATAAGCAAGTTGTGGGTTATTGAAGCGAATGATGATCAAATGAGCAGAAGAAATATTGTTGTCGGAAGAGAGGTAACATAAGAGAAAATTGGACCAATAAGAGTTCTCAATATGGAAAACTCATCCAAAATAATTAAAAAAGGAACAGTAATAGGAAGGTGTCAAGAGACATCAGCGATAATAAATTCATCGAAAATCTTCGCTACACTGCAGGTAGGTAATAAATCTGCTCAAATTTTTATAAAAGAGTGGGCCAAGGATTTGACTGCCAAAGAAAAGAGTGAAGTACAAAAACTAATTTATAAACACTGGTTTGTATTTGCTGCTAAAGGCAAATATGACGGGAGAACTTCCATCGTAAAACATCACAGAGACACTGGTGACTCTAAACCAATTCGCCAAGCACCAAGAAGAGTACCACTTGCCAACGGGACAAAGTGTCACATTTAGTCGAAGAGATGGACAAAAACGGTGTGGTGGAACCATCAGAAAGTCTATGGAGCTCACCTGTGGTGTTGGTTAAAAGGATGGTAGTACACGGTTTTGGGTGGATTACCGAAAGTTAAATGATGTAACCAAGAAGATAGCTATTCATTACCTAGAATCGACGATACCTTGGATAACTCTCTAATCCAAAATGGTTTTCAAAGTTGTCCTTGCAAAGCGGTTACTGGCAAGTAGAAATCGATAAGAACGATCGAGAGAAGACTGCATTCAGTACTGGAGATGGACTATGGCATTTTATGATAATGCCGTTTGGACTATGCAATGCCCCAGCAACATTCGATGAGTAAATGGAAAACGTATTAAAACACTGGAAAACATGCTTGGTATACCTTGATGACATAATTGTTATGGGCAAGGATTTCAACGAACATCAAAGAAATCTAGAAGAAATTTTTCTTCGATAGGAAAGTGCTGACTGAAATTTAGAGCAAAGAAATGTTCACTTTTTAAGAAAGAAGTCAAATATCTGGGTCATCGTTACCACAGAAGGTGTACATACCGACGAGGATAAAATAGTTGCCGTAAAGGAGTGGCCCAGACCACAGAACCTACATGACCTTCGATGCTTCTTGGGGTTAAGTACATACTACAGGCGATTTGTTCAAGGTTATGCTAATGTTGCTAGCAGTCTTCACGAATTGACAAGAAAAAACCGCGCATTTCAATGGGGTGATGATTAAGAAAGGGCGTTTTTGAAAGTGACAGAACTACTGTGCTCGGCTCCAATTCTTGCGTATCCAATTCCAGGTGAGCAATTTATTCTTGATACAAATACAAGTGGATACGGAATAGAACTCTGCCTATTCCGTATCCACTTGCATCTCAAGTGATAAATGGGTAAGAAAAAATGATCGCTTACTACCGTAAAACCTTGTCCAAGTCCGAGCGAAGTTTCTGTGTCACCAGAAGGGAGCTTCTTGCTGTAATTTAAAGTGTGACAAATTTCCATCTGTATCTGTACGGACAACAATTTCACTTGAGAACCGATCACGCAGCACTGAGATGGTTACTTCAGTTCAAAGACCCAGAAGGCCAAATTGCGCGTTGGATAGAACGATTACAGAGCTACGATTTCACGGAAATGCAGAAGCTATGTCACGGTGACCGTGTAAAGTGGAATGCAGACATTGCTTAAGAGCTGGAGGAAAAGCAGATATACTTGACAATCGATTTCTGAATGTTTTACCCGATGAAAAATCTACTCCGGAACAAATTAAAATAGATCAAAAGAGTGATATCGATCTCACAAAAATCATAATTCAAGGAACAGCAAAGAAAACCATCATGGGAAGAGATAGCTGCCGACAGCCCAATAACTAAGGCTTACTAGGTACAGAGGCAGAGCTAAAGCTACAAGATGGTTGCTTATATCGTGTATGGGAAAGTGAAGATGGCACCTCCGCTTTAAGTTTGATTCTTGTTCCCAAGTTAAAAGTAAAAGAGATGTTAGCGGAATACCATGGTGGATCTAGTGGAGGTCATTAAGGTATAAATAAAACGGTAGAAAAAGTAAAGAAAAGTTTTTATTGGGTTGGATGCCAAGAGTCAGTCGCCGATTGGATTCGCAGTTGCCCGCAATTTGTACCAGCAAAAAGACCAACAGAAAGACCAACAGAAAGACCAACAGGAGTCGGTAGTATGCATCAGTACAACGTGGGAGCACCATTCGAGCGTATTGCCATGGATGTCGCCGGGCCGTTTCCAATCAGTTATGCGGGTAATAAGTATGTGCTTGTCGTCATCGACTACTTCAGCAAGTGGCCTGAAGTGTATTCCATGCCGAATCAGGAAGCCACAACAGCTGCGGATGCATTAGTTAACAACTGGGTAAGCCATTTTGTAGTACCGTTGCAGTATTTAAGGAAGTATGCAAAGTCCTCAACATACACAAAACAGGAACAACGACATTGCACCCGCAATCTGATGGCATGGTGGAGAGATTCAATCGGACTTTGGAAGAGTATCTCATAAAAGTGGTTCACGCCTATCCTGAAACACTTTCAACTCAAAAGTCGTGGGAGAACTAGAATGTTTTAAAAATATGTTTCGGACATCTCCTTCGAGTATTTTAAGGCTAAAATAAAAAAAATCGTGGGAAGGTTTTTTGAAATATCCCGGTTTCAATTTATTTTTGTGCGGTTTTTTGAAAAAAATTTTTTGAAAATAACTTTTTTCTTTTTTTTTGTTCAAACTATTAACTTTGCCACTAAAATAACCCATAACAATTTCACATAACTTGTCCACCGTTATGGGTCATAATTAGTGGTAACAAGTGCGAAAATATAGGTTTTTTTCAAAAATAGTCCTTTTTTGAGCATTATATCCTTAAATACTATTAATTAGTCTATACGCGGATTAACATGCATACATGTATGTACCAGACAAACTAAACCCCAATCCACTATCTTTAATAGTTGAGAAGATATTCCAAATCAAAGTCAAATTTTCTTGAAAATTTGGTCAAAAAACGTTCAATTTTTAGTAAACCATACATAATTGAATTTTATATAACATTTAACATTTCCTAAAAGTAGAACTATATTAGCTACATTATTAAATAACCAGTTGGGAAGGTTAGATCACATGGGAAATTTTAAAGTAGGTGTAATTATGATAGTTAGGATTATCAAAATTATAGTCGGTCTAAGCCGACTATAAATACCCTACACATATGTGTGGTTACCATTCAAAGTGATATATAGGTCACCAGGGTATACGAATCCTGAAAATAACTACAAACATTCAATCGCTGAAGAATTTCCATTCATTTGATACCCATATTTACAAATGGGTAGGTGTACCGAATTTCGATTTTTTTTTTTGTGAACCACAAGTCTTTTCGCCGGAAAACATTATTATCATGTATTTGAGCATGATGTCAATATATATTTGACCAACAAAGTTTACCTAAGCACGTATACATAAAAATTGATCTTTATATATACATTTTATATGTGGTATTTGAACATAAGTGGTCGGATCATAGGTCACCATGGACCGATCTCGCCAATTTTTTCGCACATACAGCGTAGGTATATTAGTAATCTAAGTTATAAGTTTCATTTATCTAGCTCTTCAATTTTAAAAGTCTTAGGGATTTCAACAGACAGACAGACGGACAGACAGACGGACAGACAGACAGACGGACAGACAGACGGACAGACGGACATCGCTAAATCGACTCAGGAGGTCATGCTGATCAAGAATATATATACTTTTCCATACCGGAGATGCTTTCTTCTGGGTGTTACAAACGGCGTACCAAACTGAATATACCCTTTCACTCTTAGTGTAGGGTATAAAAAAAAGAACTCTTGTAGTGGACATTTCCAAAGATATTGTGATTTTACCTCTTAATTATTACATATTTTGAAATAAAAAAATTAAAAATATACACTATATTTTCCGATTTTTATCACAATATCTTTTGAAATATTCACAACAGTAAGTAAAAGGTTTATTCCAGCTTGTAGCTAATAAAGTCTACTTTTATGATATGTTGCTCAAATTTGCAAATTGATTAGTTAAAATTTAATTATTTATGGTTTACTAAAAGTTGAACGTTTTTTCAACCAAATTTTCAAGAAAATTTGACTTTGATTTGAAATATCTTCTCAACTGTTAAAGATAGCGAACTGGGGTTTAGTTTGTTTGGTACATACATTTATGCACGTTAATCCGCGTATAGACTATTTAATAGTATTTAAGGATATAATATTAAAAAAAGGACTATTTTTGAAAAAAACCTATATTTTCGCACTTGTTAACACTAATTATAACCCATAACGGTGGACATTATGTGAAATTTTTATGGGTTATTTTAGTGGCTAAAGTTAATAGTTTGAGCAAAAAATAAAAAAGTTATTTTCAAAAAAATATTTTCAAAAAACCGCACAAAAAAATTTAAACCGCGATATTTTTAAAAACCTGCCTACCATTTTTTTATTTTAGTCTTAAAATATTCGGGGGAGATGTCCGAAACATATTCTTAAAACATTTACGTTCTCCCACGACTTTTGAGTTTAAAGTGTTTCAGGCTAGGCGTGGGTTGATAAAAATCAAAGAGATTGAGATACACACACACCACTGTTTCTCATGGCTTATCGAATTGCTTCCACACAATTGCTCTTACCACAATTGCTTCGCCTGAAAAAATTATTTTTGGAACAGACTTAAGATTAAATGTGGATTTAAAGTTTGGTGCGAGTCTTTCAGCTGGGGTTCTTGTACACAATTATGTTTCCAGAAAAATAAAGAAATGAACGAAGTGCATCAATTTGTAGGGCAGCGTACACAATTTGCGAGTGATAAGATAAAGGCCAGATACGACTTGCGCACAAATTCAGAGGGATTTACGGAAGAAGAACTTGTTTTGCTCTATAACCAAAGAATACTGCAGGCGTTAGACGAAATATGAAAGTAGTACAATTAGAGAGGTTGGCTCCGTATAGAGAGAGAGAGGATTTACATCTGTTCGGGAGGAACAGATTTAGGTGGAGGGCAGTGTTACGAAAAGAGGTAATTTACTCCACTGTGCAAGCAATCAACAATAATAAATGAGACGCAAGACAATTCAGCACACTAAGTAATGTGTTAGAAAGAAACGAAAGATCATTCAGCGCACTATGCAATGTGCGAGAAAGAGATGGAAGATCAGGACTAACACATGAGTGCGAATGGGATGCCAATAGCATGCGTCATTCTCGAAACGAGAAGAAGGTTCTCGAAACAAGTCGAAGCTTGTCGAAACGTGCCGAACTGATGCCTGCAGTATATAAGGCCGCCGCATCTGAGGCACAGCACATTAGTTGTGATTTGTTGGTGAACTAGTGCATTCGTGAGTGAACATTATTAACGTAATTTGTGTAAATTCATCAGTTGATATAAGTGATTATTATTTAAGTTTTTATTTAAATAAATAAAGTTAATTAAAACTTGTTGAAATAATACTAGTAAAACCATATATAAGTGTGTTTTTATTTTGTACAAAATCCAACGATACGAACTCGTGGAGCAGTTTTCCGTAGACTGAATTTTCGTAACAATATATTAATAATTATTAAGAACTAACTTACTCTACTCGGTGTGCCTGCAGAAATAATTAGACAAAATGGTGGGAAATTTTAATGTTTAAGTTGAAACAGTACACAGGGATGAAAATAACTACTCAAAGTAACTAAATACTACAATTTACTTAGATAGTAGTATTTGAATAATTTAATAAAAAAGTAGTAAAACTGTAAAAAATTACTAAAAATGCAGTAAAAATAACTAGTACTGCATTATATTAAGATAACTACACAGAATACAGTAATTTTACTGCATTTTTTGTGTGTAATCATAATGCTGTTGCAATGATAAACAAAAATAATGCATAAGCCTCAAACATAACTCATTATTTCAAACAAATTTCTTTTGAGACTGGGTATAGTATCCAAAATACAAAATTCGCATTATATAAATTCCAGAATATCATCAAATCATACTTATCATCAAAAATATCACCAAAAAATACTTTTTTTAATAAATGTTACGTTCATAGATAACGGTTCCAGTTTTAACGCTATCCGAAGCCCGGATTTAATTCGGTAACAAAGTTGATAGTAAATCTTTTGACTGTCTTCAAAATAAAAGTTAGTTTAAAATGAGACTTTCTGTATTTCGACACGAATGACTATTAGTAGAAAGTGACGTAATTCATTACTATCGACGTCATTTTTGCATCATTCATTCGTACGCAATAAAGGGTTTTTCAAAAGGGACGCTACAAAAGCGACAGGGACAGCAAACGACGCCATATTTCTTGCCGCTCTTTTGACATTTCTCTTCAGTAAGGTTTGCCATTTCATGCCACTGAAGCCGCTTGACCACCAGAAGCGTCGTATGTTCGTGAATTGGGCTGGGCCGTACTTCTTCCGTGATGATAAAGACCGGCACGTTACTGTGAAGGGGAATCGCTACCGTTCAATGATAACCGAATATTTTTGGCCCCAATTGGATGATATTGACTTGGAGGACATGTGGTTCCAACAGGACGGCGCCACAAGCCACACAGCGAATGCCACAATCAATTTATTGGAAACCAAGTTTGGAGAACGTGTTATCTCACGAAATGGTCCAGTCGATTGGCCGCCTCGGTCGTGCGATTTGACGCCGTTAGACTATTTCCTGTGGGGCTACGTCAAGTCTATGGTCTATGCCAACAAGCCAGCGACGATTGATGAACTTCGTACGAATATCGAAAGTGAAATTGCAGTAGTATGGCCGATTTATGCTTGAAAACCGTCGAAAATTGGGTTCAGCGTCTGGATTTCTGCAAGCGCTTCCGTGGTGGCCATGCAAAAGAAATCGAGTTCCATACATAATGGCATCGATCGTACTTTTACAGGAATAAAGAATTTCATTGATATCCAAAACCGTTTTTGTTTTATTTAAAAACCTTTTGTAGCGCCTCCGATGCGCCACCCTTTACATAAAGAGGCCTTTATTGTTTTAATATTACAGTCCATTAAATGTTAGATTTACTTGTTCACGAAATGTGTTTAAAAAAATTGACAGAATTTGAAATAAACTCTAAAAAATTGATTAACTAGTATTTTTTGTAATCCCGAAAATCCCGGGATTTAACAATGATCCCCGGATCAGTTTTTCGGGACTAATATATATATATATCAGAGCTAGGAACCGAAATTCTATTCTCTGCGGTTCCAGTTCAGGTTCTATAAAAAAAATAAAAAAATGGTTCCGGTACCGGTTCCGGTTCTTAAATTATTTTTTATTTCGGTTTCAGTTCCGGTTCTATAAAAAATAAAATAACGATTCCAGTTCCGGTTCCCAGTAACGGTTCTAGTTCCGGTTCCACAAACAAGCCAAAAAACGCAATAAAAATATAAATATTTTTTATTTTTACGTAAAAACATAATGAAATGTATATACATATCTATGTATATAAAAATTAATTGCCGTACATTAGTCTTGCAAAAACATGAGAACGGATCGACTGATTTAGATGATTCTTTTTTGTTTTATAAGTCTCAATACTGTGAATTCGGAAAACTCACAAGGAAAAACCAGAACATCGGAAAAATCGAAATTTGTGTATGGTATGAGAATGCATTAAGTGCACCACCAATGGGAATTGTATATTAATAATGAGGATTCCTTTATATAGCCACTATGGATAGATTGGACAAAGGGGAGTGGCATGTCCCGTACAAATGCTATTACTCCTGACCTCCTAAGGTGAGATTTTAATAATGTGACGTAAGACGTAAGTAAGATATGTTTTCTCCTTGAGACTGTATCACATGTCGAAGATGTAAGTAAGGACATTTTAGTTTGTAGCATTACAAACTATCTGGATATAAGAAACTGAATATTTCTGCAAAAGTTATTATATTCCAAAATGCCAACATATATTTCTGATAAGCTACGTCTTTGCGTTTCAAATAGATGCCTCAATTAAATTTTGCCAAAATTTAACTATCTACAATCGCAAATACTATTTTTATTAACTCAATTCAACTCTGGAATTCATTACCACTTAATATTTAAAATATAAACAGAACATGTAGATTTATGTATTATATACTAATACATTTTTCAGAACAATAATCTATTAACATCTTAAATCTACTATTTATAAGTAACAACACATCTAATTTCTCTTTAAAAATGTTAAATTATAAGTACAATTTTTGCATTATTTTTAAATTTTTACCTTTTTATAAACTGACCTTTTGATTATCTACGTAATTTTAATTTTGTTGAACTGTAAAATAATCACTTCTTATTGTACTAATATATAAATCAAATCAAAAAAATATATACAAAAACTTCGCACCGGTGAAGCTGTGCCCATGTCCAGCTAGTACACTAAGAAAACAAGGATGATTACCAGAAATATCACAGCCCTAAATATCAACATATTTACAAATTATTCAGATCGTCTTTGAGACAACCATCTCTCAAATATCCGATAAATACGATAAATATTGCTGGCAACCATCATTCAAATTTACGATTATTTATAGCAACCATAAAATATGAAGATAGTCGCGGAATATTTCGAAAAGATACTTCATTAGAATTCGCGGAGTAATTTTTATTGAATTAAAATAAAATTAATCTAATGTATTTTTATTAATACTAGAATTAAAACAGTATCCTGTTTATACATCGCCACCGTCTTTATAAATCCCTTGAAGGTACAATTGTATAACGACTTGAGACATCTTCGCGGAAAAACCAAGTTCGTCTGGCAATGCTGTCATCAAAGTAAACTTTGAAAAGATATAATTTTCCATCACGTGTTGATAATTTCAATCCCAGGAAATTTTATTTTCACTTTTACCATTAAAATGTCATATTTGAGTTGACACTTTTTTGCACCATTTTATAAATCGAACGTAAGAAGAAAGTACGGCATTTTCCTTTTTTATAGTAGTCAAATGTCAAATACCTCAAAAGTTTTGCTGCAAATGTCCAAGAACTCAGAATGTTTGCTATCAGTCAACTGTAAATATCTCAATTTCCATTGCTGTTGTGGCAAACATCTCGTAACTATCTGCATATATGTCATATTTGAAATATATTAATAGATTTGCTGCAACTTTATTGAAACTTATCGGATGTTTCAATATTTGATACAAGGCGTAAATTTAAAAGTATAGTTACAGCAAGACTTTCATAAACGTCTTGTTTTCTTAGTGTATATATACAAAAAAAACTGTATTAAAAGGAAGGAAAATGTCTTTAAAATAAATACATACGTATTTGATTTACGTCCATACACAAATGTATTCGTTTTTACTTCATTGATATAGTTATTTTGTATGCAATTAAGTACATAATTTTACTGCATTTATATACAATTTTTTATACATTTGTAATGAAAATAACTACATTTTCTCTTTTTTAATACGTCCACAATATTTAAATACATTACTACATCTTCATTTATTTTAACTACATTCCGTATATATTTAACACCAATACGTATGGTATGGTGAAACAACACAATTTTAAGTTACTGATGCCTGCAGTATATAAAGCCGACGCATCTGAGGCACAGCACTTCAGTAGTGATTGTAAAGTGGTGGAGCGCATCTCGTGTGAGAACAATATCAAGTTAAATAGTGGACATTCAGCAGAATGTCAAGTGGACATTCAGTTAGAATTTTTAATTAGTAAAGTTGTTTATTAAAGTGAATTAATAAAGTTATTTGTTATAATTTAAACGAAACATAAGAGTGTTTTTATTTTGTACACAATCTAGAGATACGAACATGTAGATCAGTTTTCCGTAGACAGAATTTTCGTAACAATATTTTTAAGTTATGAATTTAAATGAGTACGTAATAAAATAAAAAGAAAATTTATGCCAAGGAGTAAGTAGAGCGTGTAAAGCCAGCGTTAAATCCGAACATGATGCTGCCAACGGAAACACCCAATTGAAAGGTAAATGCTACAATTGTGGAAAATATGGGCGTGTGGCACGCGAATGTCGTGAAAAACGTAAATGTGTAATTGTGCAACTACCTAAGGGATACATACCAGAACAGATACGTGAGGATGGCCAAAATAACACCAGGTGCCATCGGGGAAATTCAGGCACTGTGTCGGCACGAGTATGTACAATGGAATCCGGATAGTGCTTGAAAGAAAGAACCATCGAACATAATTCACATTCGTTCACTGGGTGTCGTGGCAGATGGTCAATGGAGTCAAGAGCAAACACGAAATAATCAAAAGAAGGACACCGACATCGCAAAAATTAGGACGTTAAAGGAACAACAAAGAAAGCCAATTTTGAAAGAGATAGCATCCAACAGTCCAATAAGCAAGGCTTACTGGGTGCAGTGGCAAAGCTTGAAGCTACAAAATGGTTGTTTGTACCCTTAAATGGCATTTCTGCACGAAAATTTATTGTTGTTCCCAAGTCTAAAATAAAGGCTATAGTACTGAAATATCATGATTGATCCAATGGAGTTCACTTGAGCATAAATAAAACGATTGAAGAAGTCAGGAAACATTTCTATTGGGTCGGATATCAGAAGTCAGTCGCCTATTGGATTCACAGATGTAAGCAATGTGTATCTGCAAAAAGTACACCCGTAGGGAATTGCGGTAATATGAATCAATACAACGTAGGAACACTTTGAGAACGTACATTTAGAGATTTAGGTGGAGGGCAGTGTTACGAAAAGAGGTAATTTGCTCCACTGTGCAAGCAATCAACAATTATAAATGAGACGCAAGACAATTTAGCGCCAATGCCAATAGCATGCGTCATTCACGAAACGAGTAGAAGGTTCTCGAAACAAGTCGAAGCTTGTCGGAACGTGTCGAACTGATGCCTGCAGTATATAAAGCCGGCGCATCTGAGGCACAGCACTTCAGTAGTGATTGTAAAGTGGTGGAGTGCATCTAGTGTGATAAATGTCAAGTTAAATTATGGACATACACAGTTGTTAAAATTTGTTATTAGTAAAGTTGTTTATTAACGTGAATTAATAATGTTATTTGTTATAATTTATACCAAACGTATTTGTTATAGTTTAAACCAAACATAAGTGTTTATATTACATACACAATCCAGAGATACGAACTTGTAGAACAGTTTTCCGTAGACTGAATTTTTTTAAATATATATATATAGGAAGTTCAAGGAGAATTTTGAGGCCCCTGCCCAAATGTGCGAATTGTATTCCATCTTCGGCCGAATATAGGTAGTGTAGCCTAAATATAGTGCGTAAGTCAGCAGGAGTGAAGTATGTCTTACACCGCTTTAAAAAACCGAGGCACTTGGCCGCTTCTTTCGACACATCAAATAAGTGATCATTCCATCGGAGGTCACATTGAAGTGATATACCCAGAACGTCAAGAGCAGCTGATTGTGCTATATCCACAAAGCCCATATTGAGGGGTGGGTGGGGCGAATTTCGTAGGATAACAGACAACATTGGGTCTTGCTTGCATTAAAATCAACTCTATTAGCAAGACGCCACTCGGAGATTGTTTTAAGATCATTATTGCACTTCTTCAACACATGGGCAGATATGCAATCTGGCCCAGAGGCTTTGTTAATATTAATGTCGACATCGGGCAATGGTTGATTGGTATCTGGGAGCGTAGAATTAATTACAAATAATTCTGCCAAGAGATTAGCTTTATCGACCGGGTCAGTGAAGGTCTGGCCATTCATAAAAGGAGTTGGAGTAGACAATGTCGTCTGATTGTTCACCCTTTTTACGAATGACCAGAAATTTTGACTACCTCTATGGTAGAATAGCACCTTTTTGCGCTCGTTTTCTTCGTGAAGAAACTTTTCGTGCAAGATCACGGCATTACAGTGATTTCTATCTTGTATGCGAAGTCTATTAGTACCATTAGTAGTATCAATATTTAACGCTACCCAATTTGCTTTTTCGTAAAGCCATACAGTCCTCTTCGGGGCCTTAGTCGAAGAGGCGCGTAAACTAGAATACGAAAAAAACAGCGGAAACAGCACAGTAGTCGGAATTACCAAGAGGTGAAAGGACTTTTACATCAAACTTTTCATTATGAGAAGTCAGCAAAAGGTCTAGAATTTGTTTGCATTGATCGCATGGTATATTAATCGCTGATAACCAGGTATGTGAAAATCCAGTGAATCTGCACCCTCACTATCCTGGGTCTCACCTAATGCCATTATTTGTTGCCTATTGACGGACACATACGCATATACAGAAAAGAAATTCGTCCTCAGCCCACGAATGTTGCAAAAATCTATGCGAAAGTTTTGCGAAATTTTTTCTACTGGGCGAGTTCAAAACAAACAAACATAATAATAGTGGGCGGCAGTTGAGACAAACAGCTAGAGCGTAAGCTAAACAGTGATAAGTGTTAGGCCTTTACCACTGTCTTCGTTACGCACTCTTGCAGTCTTAGCTACGCACGCATTAAGCGTGGAGTAAGATGGGGAAGGGAAAAAGACGATAAAACAAATGTGCAATTGCAGCAGAGGACATAAACAATTACAAATAGCGACGACGGCGTCCGATGTGCCGGGGGCTGGCAGTGAAGTGAAATTGTTTTTATATTGTGATTGTTATGTTTAATTTTTATGAGTGCTATTGTTGAGTTTAGTTGATTATTATTTAAGATGTGTTTATTGTATGTTTTATTTATTTCAATATTTGTAAAAGGTACTCCATTAGAAATCGCGGAGTAATTTTTATTGAGTTAAAATAAAATTAATCAAATGTATTTTTATTTATTCTAGAATTAAAACAGTATCCTTGTTATACATCGCCATCGTGTTTATAAATTCTTCGAAGGCAAAATTGTACAACGACTTGAGACTTCTTCGCGGAATAGCCAAGTTTGCCTGCTGTCATCAAAGTAAACTATGAAAAGAAATATTTTCCATTACGTCTTGATAATTTCAATCCCAGGAAAATTCAGTGGACAAATCGAACGTAAGGAAAAAGTACGCCATTTTGCTTTTTTATAGTAGTCAAATGTCAAAATAACTAAAGATTTTGGTTGCAAATATCCAAGAAATCAGGATGTTTGCTATCAGTCAACTGTTAATATCTCAATTATCATTGCTGTTGAGGAAAACATCTCGTAACTATCTGCATATATGTCATATTTATAAAATATTAATAGTTTTGCTGCAAATTTAATGAAACCTATGGGATATTTGAATATTTCTACAAGGCGTAAATTTAAATAGAAAGTTGTAGCAAGAAAAATCATCTTTTGCCATGAGGTTAATTGAACCAACGTTTCAGTGTTGCAACAGAAATACATTTGTTGTAACCTCATGTCATTAAAATGAACGTTATTTTTCTTACTCTAACCGAAATGTTAGTCCGCAAAACTTTACGTTCGGTTGGCGTAACCTCATGATTGCATTTTTCATTCTGCTAAAATTTGACGTTTGTGCATTTGTTATGGCAACTGAGTACGTTATTTTATATACAAAATACATGACAAACGGCAACCTCATGTCTATCAGCAGTTCGGTTGGTAGTTTCTTGACAAAAATTATGGATACATGCAGAAATAAATAAACGTCAAAAATTTTCACAAGTGGCAAACAAAATGAAATTCATTAATTAAGTAAAAATGCGAAATAAATATATGAATATTAATAAAATAATGAATGAATTCAATACAAATTACCGTTTGGCTAGTGAAATATAATAAAAATATAAAAATATGTGATCATATTTGGCATTATAATAGTTTTTTATTTTCTTTAATTATGATGCAATAATTCATCATATTGCTTTTATTTTGCAGGGAAGAGGAATTTATAAATATATTTTTTGAAATTATATGCGTGACATATTAACGCATCAAAAATACACACAGAAAAATCCTCTTTTGGCAAGAGGTTAATTAAACCAACGTTTCGGTGTTGCAACCGAAATACATTTGTTGTAACCTCATGTCATTAAAATGAACGTACCTTATTTTTCTACTACCGAAATGTTAGTCCGCGCAATTGCACGTTCGGTTGCCGTAACCTCATTGTTATATCAACAAAATAAATGACAAACGGCAAGCTCATGTCTATCAGCAGTTCGGTTGCCAGTTTCTTGCCAACAAATATGGATACATGTAGAAATAAATAAACGTCAAAAATTTTCACATGTGGCAAACAATAGGAAATTCATTAATTAATTTAAAATGCGAAATAAATATTAATAAAATAATATATTTATTCAATACAAATTGCTCATAAGCTAGTGAAATATAATATAAAAAATATGTGACCAATGGAAATAGTTTTTTAATTTATTGGTTATGAGGAAATAAAAACAAACCCATTCAGATACATGTATCTTTTCATAGTCTTTTTTCAGGGAGCAGGATTTAGTGGATATACTTCTAAATTGTGTGCGCGACAATTTTACTTAATTGTAATACATATAGAATACATAAGTTTTATATACATAAATAACTATGTTATAATAAAATTTCAATTGGAGGTTTCGGCATGCTTGCTGACTTGGAGGTTTAAACAACCTCACACTAAGAACAGAATGTTTATGATAGTGTTGCTGCAACTAAAATACTACTCGCTTTAACCATTCCAATTTGCAGGGAATACAAATAAATTTGCATTATTAGTTTAAATAATTTGTAATCATCACATATTTTTTGTGAGATGTTTCTTATAAACATCACGAAAAATGTCATATTTGTGGTAGTTTCACTGCAACTACTAGAGAAATATGTAGCATTGCTGCAAATATTCACATATTCCACAGATATTAATGCTTTTGTAGCAAATCACAAAAAGTGTCAAATATTTGACTTCAATAACTAAAACTGCAATGTAAACATCAATAATACTTTTCAACCATCTTTCGTTTTCTTAGTGCATGCTTGCAGAATAGGAGGTTGGTACAACGTCATGCTTGCTGACAACCTCCTAATCAGCAAGTTTCCGCAACCGAATAATTCGGTAGGGCAATTTGGTTGATTGCCGCAACCAATCAGTTGTCTGTGTCTAGAGATTCATAAACGCAATTTACTCGTCGCGGAACATTTTTATTTTTTTATTTATTTAAATTCATAATCTTAAATTCATTAATGGCATTTACAATCAATCGGACATTTTTGTCACAAAAAATACAGGGGGCACAAAAAACGCTAACAGCAAATGGTAAGACGCAGCAAAAACAAAACGAATGCGAACTTTAAAGCTCAGAGGTGCCACTATGTGGGTATTTGTTTACTTTAAAAACTTTGGTAAGTTCCCTGAAAAACGATAGTCGCAAAGATAACAATTCGTATTTTGTTTTATTTGAATAATTAAAAAGTTTAATAATGCAAATAAATTATGTATTATAATAATAATATATAACATTACAAATATTACGAAAGTAATTCAAATATTCAATTATAAACGTAAAAAAAAATAATTATGTTCATAATATGTATTTATTATGCTGCCAATAAAATTGTACATTAGACATTTATACATTAGAAATTTTTTTAAAAATTATTCCGCAGCTCATTAGATGAGTTCCTGAAGAATTGTATTGTTCTGCATGCTTCACTAATGGGGAGTATACAATTTGAATGTCCAAATTGTCTTTGTAGATGTTGGGGACGGGAACATGTTAAAGTATTTGCCCTGAAGTTTTGCGAAGATCCATAGACGGAATTCTTGAAGCTCATTGGTATTCATTGGGGTGTCGTATATCTGCATTCTTTAATTGCTATTATCCACAATGTAACAATACAATATATTTAACTGAAAGAAATACATAAAACAATGACAACTTACTCAGTGTTAATTTTCTGTTTTGCTTTATTTTTGATATTTAATATTTTTATTTATCAAAACAGAAAAAAATAATATTGACAAATTTTTAGGGTTTACAATGTACATCATTAATTTTGGATTGTTTATCTTTCACATTTTTAATAACATTCATTGTAGACATTTACAGTGTTTATAATTGAAATATTCGTTGTTCAGTTTTCTCTGTGTGTATACACTTACACCTACAGAAATAGTGTAATGGCAGAAAACAAATAAGACGCCGTGCTGTAAACGTGTAAAAGTTGGTCTTTGTTTGATTTTTTGTTTTATTTAATAACTATTTAATTAAAATCCTTATAAGTATTATGAACGAGTTTAAAAAATAACATCTGTAATGTTAACTTACACCGTACTTCAAAATTATTCAATGTGTTAGTAAATCTCGATTGATTAACACAATACGTAATATTTACGAACACGATCATCGGTTGACATTTGATTAATTTGTTAGTCGTATTGATGTACAAGTTCGTTGTATTTACGTCACTTTTTGGTTCTGTGTAGCGTTCTCCAGCAAAACTGTAGCGCGATTCTGTAACATTTTAACGACAAATGTCGATATCGCTAACTAAAAAGAATTGTAGCTAGCGATAACGATCGAGTGATTCACTAACTTTGCTTTAACAGTTATTGTATATAAAAAATTCGATATGATTTAATGTTAAAATTTGTGAAAAATATGGTATCATCTAAAAATAAGTGTCAAATGAAATAAATTAAATTAGAATTCAATTTTAAAAAAGTCAATATTTTTGTTTGTCAAACATTAAAAATTAAGTGCATATATTTAAAAACCTTATAAACAAAGTTGATATGAAAGAAGTGCACGTGCACATCAATTAAAAAAAAATTTCATCGATAGCGTATAGACATTTGTCGATACGTAACAACAAATTTTATCTATTAATGTTGTTACGACCCAGCTAACGCCAGAGTTCAAGTTACACTCAGGCTCTAGTATCCTGAATATATCTTGAGTGTTTTGATTTATTACAAAAATGTTTTAGAACAACATTGTTTTAAGTTTTTGTCATTTTAAAAAGCAAGGCAACATTGTCAATCAAAAACAATTGTGACATACGTGTGTAACGTTTTTTTTTTAACACATTTTTTAAAGATTGCATTCAAAAGGTACTAAAAATCTCATACATTAATTACATTGCTGTTAATTTTCTTATTCTGTTTTATCTTGGTATGAACGCGGTGGCGAAAATATTTAATATATAGAGTTGGATTCGCAATACCTCGTAGGAGTACAGGAGTTCTCGTGCATACGGAAGTATGCTTTAAAAATATTCATAGACCTTGATTGAATCGTCGCACATAAACCAAATGACTAATTGAATTGAGCATTTGGTTCACCGTCAACGGAATCTCAGATCATGTGTCGGTCAGTCAATGTAGTCGACGTTGGCCGATAGATTGTCCTGATTTGTGTATTTAATTTATAGTGTATACATAATGTATATCCATAACATAATATTAAAAAAGTTTAATACGTATTAGCAACTGTGTCTTTTCTTTTGTGTCAGAAATAGCCATTATATAAAATCAATATTAGGCTCAGGAACAATACTCATAAAAGGGTCTTCTAACTATGCCGCATTTTTTATCAGAAAATGTATATTTGAAGACTCTTTTCTGAATGAAACATGAGCGCTCAGGCTCAGGCAAAAGATTGTGAAAACAATCTTTTCGGAGTTCTTGCGTTGGTTGGGGAATTTTGTATAGAATAGCACTTAACGATTTTTGTTGTTAACTGTACTTAACAATATCGATTTTGCCGTTAAGTAGTCGCGCTACTGGTAGCTTTTTATCCAATTTAATTTAGCCTTTACCTAAACTTGAAATCGACATTCAATATTGGTTTCAGTTTTAGCTTTATTGTAAACTATACATAAAATGTGGTTCTTTACTTGATGTTTAACTTAATTTTTAACTTGAAATCGACCATCAAATTACACTTGAATTTAAGCGAATATATTTCCCGAATTTATTGTTTAAATATAAAATAAAATAGAACGCATATAAAGTTATAATACTATATATTAACAGGAATTAAAGTATGTCCTACAATAGATTCTCGCTTCAGTGAGATAACAGACAGCTGTAACACCACCTGCGCCGGTGGCAGTGTACAGGAATTTCTTGTAAAATCCACGACGTGCCGTGAAGATGAAACCAGTCAAACCAATTGCGACACTGCGATGCATAACATTGGCAGGTTCGCGCAAAATATCAATGGTGTCTGCGTATGAATGAAAATATATTAATATTTCATAAACGTATTCGTAAACCACTTACATTGTACATCGGCTAATCGTGCAATTCTTTAGTATGGTTAGTCACAACGTTCCAGCACAAAACTATGAATTCTCGAGATAACTTTCGTGTTTGGACCTACAGTAATGTATTAAAGCGAAAAACAATGATCTCACTAATTGTGCGAATGCAGTGGCGCATATAATAACAGATCACTGGGCCTGCAATTGTAGTGTGCCAGATCTTCATTCTCTGGCCCGGTGGCCTTTTGCTTGCTGTCACTAACCAAGTAACACATTACCTCTGTAATATTGATGCTTTAGAGTTGTAGAAGAGCTTATGTAACTTATAAAAAATGCAAAAGTTGCACAAGCAACTCTCAACCGCTGTCAAACCCTTTTACAAACTTTTTGACGTAATTAAACAGCTAATTATGAGCATTGTAAGCTAGCTGTAAAATAGAAGTGAACAAGCTTTATAACAGCAGGGTAAGGTCTTTAAAAGCTATTTAATAATACTGTGCTACACTTTCCAGAAAATGCCGTATACAAAAATCCTCACCTATATTTTTGAATAGGCACGGAAAATCACTGAATATTCTCATTTACAGAATGTCTATATCACTTCCAGTTTTTTTTTTAATTTGCACTTCTGTGCATGTGCATTCGCATTTCCCAACCTTGAGATACACCCAGAAAAAAATTCCCTCAAATCCCATTAAAATTGGTCAATAGGACAATTATTGATTTCATAGTATACAAAAAATAAATCTTTTCATATAAACTCAATGGAAATGTCATGGTATTTTCTAGTATTTAATGGTATTATCCGATTAAAATAATAATTTATCCTATTGACTATTTTTAATAGTAAAAAAACTATTATTTATATAGTATTTTTTCTGGGTGTACTTATGTATTTAAAACTCAGCATTTACGGAAATTATTTTAAAAATTTTTAACTTTTTAAAAAACCAACACTTTTAAAATAACTTCAGTAGATGCTGAGTTTTAATTACATAAGTAACTCAAGGTAGGAAAATGCGAATTTGTACACAGAAGTGCAAATTAAAAAAAAAAAAACTCGAAGTGATATAGACAATCTGTATATGAGGATATTTATTGCTTTTCGATACCTATCCAAAAATATAGGTCGGAGTTCTTGTATATTTTAGTGTCGCACCGTGTTATGCTACCTTTATAATAGTTGCAATGTTAACTAAAAGTGCTACACTACAGCTATCTGTAGGAAACCCCTTTGTGAAAGCTTTATCATGCCTTTTTATACAGCCAATGGTTACTTGGGTAGAGTCCTTGGCTGACACGGCTGCAAACAGTGAGTTGGTCGGCGTGTGTGTCGTTGGAAAATGCATATACTTCAGATTTCTGGCACAATTGTATAGTACCCTAATATAAAGATGCAACAAACGATTGCAACCCAGTCGGCACCTGTACACATTTTTATGATTATCTTAAATTACGATATTTGCCATTCAAAATAATCATAAATTTCAATCATTTGCTCCTAAAAAACGATTATAAATGTCAATGAAAAAACAATAATATTTTGCTCGTAATGATGTTATAACACTGGCTTAAAAAAAAATACACGAATTGACTAGTATTTTGTAAATGAAACAACAATTGAAAGAAATGAATAAACATTTTTACTTTTGAGCATAGTATATTTGTCTCCTTTTAATCCAACTTGCTGAATACTTTTTAAGCATGAAAAAAATCCAGTGTCATAAAATAACGATGGCTCGTATTTTTCGAGTGTTTATATCGTAAAAAAATATTGTTCAAATTTATTATTGTTTTTATAAACAATACTTAATTTAAAAATGAATTGGTTTCGTGAAAATTTTAAATCATTTGCTGTCATTAATTAATTACATTATTACAGTAATAAGATTTAATAGTTTGTGTTGTACACTAAGAAAAGAAAATGTTTATGAAAGTCTTGCTGCAACTATTGTTTAAATTTACGCCTTATAGCAAATATTCAAACATCCCATAAGTTTCAATAATAAAAAAAATATTCATATTTTTTAATTATGACATATATACAGATAGTTACTATATGTTTGCCACAACAGCAATGAAAATTGAGATATTTACAGTTGACTGATAGCAAAAAACTGAGTTCTTGGACATTTTCAGCAAAACTTTTGAGGTATTTTGACATTTGACGACATAAAAAATGAAAATGGCGTACTTTTTCATACGCTCGATTTATCCACAACAATTAAGTAAATCCAAAGGTGTAAAAAAGTGTCAACTCAAATATTACATTTTAATGGTAAAAGTGAAAATAAAATTTCCTGGGATTGAAATTATAAACACGTGATGGAAAATATTTCTTTTCAGAGTTTACTTTGATGACAGCATCGCCGGTCGGACTTGGTACTTCTGTGAAGAAATTTCAAGTCGTCGTACAATTTTACCTTCGAAGGATTTATAAATATAAATAGCGATGTATAACCAGGATATTGTTTTAATTCTAGAATAAATAAAAATACATTTGATTTATTTTCTTTCAATTCAATAAAAATTACTCAGCGAATTCTAATGGAGTACCTTTTCCAAATATTCATCAACTATCTTCCTATTTGTAAGATGTTTAATTGATGGTTGCCATACGTAATAATAAATTTGAAAAATGGTTGCTAGCAATATTTATCGTATTTGACGGATGTTTGAGAGATGGTTGTCTCAAAGACGATCTAAATAATTTGCAAATAACTTGATATTTAGGGCTGTGATATTTCTGGTAATCATCTATGTTTTCTTAGTGTAAGTAATTGTATTTAAGAGCTTAATATAAAAATTAATTGAACATACTAATTTTTTTTTTTTTTGTATTTTAACAAAGTACGAAAAAGCTCCTAAAAGAGTTTAAAATGATATACGATTAAAATTGAATCGTAAAAAATATTAAAAACGAACTCGTTTACGAACAAAAAAGATCGTTTATAATGAACATATAATCTTATTTTACGATCGTAAATTTATCATATATGAGTGTTTTTAGTTCGTTTACTTACTTACTTACTTAAATGGCCCTTACAACCGTGGATCGGTTTTGGCCGCTGAGATGAAGCCGCGCCAGTCGGATCTGCTGACGCCAGTTAGAAATACCAAGCGTTGCCAGGTTGTCCTCAACTTGGTCTTTCCAACGCAGATTTGGACGCCCTCTTCTACGCTGTCCACCTTCGAGTTTCGATTCAAGCACCTTCTTGGCTGGAGTGTTTTCATCCATTCGTTCGACATGACCTAGCCAGCGAAGCCGCTGGATCTTGATGCGCTTGACTATGTCAATGTCGTCGAATAACTCATACAGCTCGTGGTTCATCCTGATTAGATACTCGTTAGCAAAGCAGATAGGGCCAAAGATTTTACGGAGAATCTTTCTCTCGAACGCTCCCAGTACTCTCTCATCGGTGGTGGCCAGCGTCCATGTTTCTGCACCATAAAGTAGAGCGTTATTTTTGTCCGGCGATAGAGGGCTCTGCTTCTCAATTGCCTACTGAGCCCAAAGTAGCACCTGTTGGCAAGAGTTATTCTCCGTTTGATCTCCAGGCTGACGTCGTTGTTGCTGTTTACGCTGGATCCCAGATAGACGAAGTCCTTCACAATGTCGAACTTGTGGGTGTCAAAATCAGCTTTTTGTCCAAGACGCACGGACTGTTTTTTGCTTGTTGACACAAGGAACTTCGTCTTGTCCTCGTTCACCACTAGACCCATTCGACGCGACTCTTTCTTCAATCTGGAGAATGCTGCGCTGACTGCTCGTGTGCTCCTGCCAATGATATCAATATCATCGGCATATGCGAGCAGCATGACACTTTTGTTGAGGATAGTGCCGCTTTGACGGAGTTCGGCAGCTCGAACTATTTTCTCCATCAATAAGTTAAAAAAGTCGCACGATAGAGAGTCACCCTGTCTGAAACCTCGTTCGGTATGAAATGGCTCGGAGAGGTCTTTTCCTATTCTCACTGAGCAACGTGTGTTGCTCAGGGTCATCCTGCAAAGCCTTATAAGTTTCGCAGGTATACCGAACTCAGACATTGCGGCGTATAATCGTTCCCTTATCGGAGTGTCGAAGGCGGCTTTATAGTCGACTAATAGGTGGTAGGTGTCGATCTGTTTTTCTAGGGTCTTTTCCTGGATTAGGCGCAATGTGAAAATCTGGTCTATGGTGGACTTTCCAGGTCTGAAGCCGCACTGATAAGGTCCAATCAGTCTGTTGACGATGGGCTTCAGTCTTTCACATAATACGCTCGATAGAACCTTGTATGCGATATTGAGTAGGCTGATCCCACGGTAGTTGGCGCAGATAGTGGGATCCCCTTTCTTAAGGATTGGGCAGAGTACACTGAGGTTCCAGTCACTTGGCATGCTTTCATCCGACCATATTCTGCTTACGAGCTCGTGCATGCTCTCTATTAGCTCTTCGCCTCCGGTCTTAAACAATTCAGCAGGCAGGCCATCAGCACCTGCGGCTTTGTTGTTTTTCAGCCGAGCAATGGCTGTTCTGACCTCGTCATGGTCGGGTGGCGGAATCTCAACGTCGTCATCAAGTACTGGGGTTGCCGGGTTTGTTTCTCTATCGGTGGAATTGAGGTCATCATCACCGGTCAGCAGTTTAGAGAAGTGATCCCTCCATATTTTCAGTGTGCTCTGGATATCTGTCACTAGATTTCCGTTCTCATCTTTACAGGAAGAGGCTCCGGATTTTGAACCTCCGGCTAGGCGTCTAATTTTCTCGAAGAATTTTCGAGCCTCATTCCTGTCCCCATGCATCTCAATCTCCTCACACTCACGTCTTTCTGCCTCGCTTTTTTTACGCCGACGATGCGGATTGTTGCCAGCCTTTCGTCCACGGGCGTGAACCTAGAGACAAGATGGCGGAGTCTCTTGCCGACCACAAATCCACATCCAAATTCGTGTCTCTCCGCATGGCAGCTGTAGTAGATATCACAGGACGCTTGTTTCGAACAGCCCTGTCCCGTCCATCGCATCTCCTGGATAGCGGTGATGTCAGCCTTATATTTTTCGAGGACATCTGCCAGCTGGATAGAGGCACCTTCCCTATAAAGGGTCCGGACATTCCAGGTGCATATCCGTAAATCATGGTCCTTAAAACGTTTGCGTGGGTCGTCATCGTTGTAATCGGTCGTTATCCGAGGCTTCTTTTTTGTTTTCATTGGGCGCATAGGTTTTTTCCGCGGTGGGACCCTAACCCAACGCACGAACCCTCACTCTGAGGGAGATGCTCGCCACTCACTTTAGCCGACTTCTACACCGGGTGGTGTAGAGCGCCGTTTCCAGGGACTTCCACAAGGAGGACTTCCACCGAAGTGGAGGTGTCACCATTTGACAATTTGTCAATTCTGGTGACCAGTGAGTTGACTTGAGACGACACCGACAAGGATTGCGCTGGCTTCGCCATGTTGAAGCACTCAGACACGTTGCCTTGTGATAATCGCCCCCATAGTTCGTTGACGATGGACAATTTAAGAACGAAACTGTATGAGTTTTCGAATCATTTACGATTCTCGTATACGATTATTTTATTCAATATTTACGAATATTTGATTTCATTTACGATATAGTTTATGATAGTTTGGCTGACTGGGTTCACGGGTTATATGCATTAACACATCGGCATCTGTAAACAAAATGAATTTTAATATATTTATAAGAAGATTTATTTTTATTTCTATACACTCAGAAGAAAATGTACCATTAAATACTTTATAGTACGACCATTACCCTTTTGGTTCATGTATTAATAGTTTTTTCTTTTTAAATCAAAAGTTTTCTAATTATTTCAATAGTATTTGAAAAATTCACTACCATAAATTTAAATATTTCAATTTTATTATTTTAAATAGAATAAATACTGTTGTTTTAATGGTTTCCTCCTATAATAATAAACGTGGTCTAATAAACGTAAAACGAATACAAACATGTTCGTTTTGTACGTCATTCTGCGTGATTACTCAAAATGATCGCATGTATTTTTTGTAATAATCCACATTATTAAACGCGACATTGGTAAGTATTTAATGTATTTAATGTAAATAAATTATATTTATATATTTATTTATATTTATATTTTTATTTAGTACAGAAAATAAATAATACATCGAACTTCTATTATGGCAACGGAATCAAAAATAACTGCAGACTCAAGTACAATTATTGGAAACCAAAGCAACCATTAAATGTTTTATAATCTTTTGCAGCAAGAAGTGTCTTTTTATGTGTGTGTTGTAAAAGTGAATATCAATTTCGACATTTAAATAAAATAGATTATACAATAAATTAACTAAAATACATTTTTGTTTTAATAAATTATTAGGAAAATGTAATTCTACTTTACCATAAAATTAATAATACGCATCATTAAATTTGAATAGATCTTTCTTATTGTAATTAAAATATCACATTATACAATTTATGGTACAACCACACATTGTATTAACAGTTTCAATATTACTGAACTAATGGGCGCATCCTATAAATTATTGTTTTTCTATTGTTTTTACCATGATTTTTTTCTGGGTGTACTTACCAAAGTTTTGCAAAGTACAATGAAGAAAAAAAATGAAAATTTTCTTGTTGACATTTAACATATTACGTCACTGCGTTGCCACCAGGTAATTTTGTGTAGTGAATTTCGTCTCAAGTTTTTTTTACTTCGAAAATCAACGTTGGAATAACATTCATTTATTCGACTTGATCATGACTATAAATTCACACTGGTTCTAAAAAAATAATTCTGCAAAGTTATCGAACCTTAAACTTATTGCTTATCAAGAATAATAGAAACAAAGATTGCGCAGAACGTTGTTCAAAACTTGAATCTTCTGCGCATTTACGTAGAAGTTTTTTGACAACTGTAATTTTTTCATTGTGTCAGAATGTTGTTGCAAAGAAATCAACACATTTTAATAATTTTTGAAATAATTGTGTGTGATAAATGGACTTGTTTGCAAAACTGCACTTAATCAGCCAACACCAAAGAAACCACCATCGAACGGCGCTAAACACAAATGCAACAGCTGTCCCTCAGGATAACAAATATATATTTTTGATTTTAAATTTAAATTATCTGCCACCAACCCATGCCCATGTGCAGAAATGTCTCGATCAGCACTATAGTTGATGCAACCTCTGAGGAAACTACCGGAAGCCTGCTATCCACCAATGTTTTTTTAACATTGTCATTAATATGGAGTATTCACAGGGTATACATGCGCAATGCGTAATCTTATTATTCTATTATTCTTGATTGCTTATTGGGATAATACATTCTTGCATGGATAAGTGCCCAGCAAAAAACTGCTGACCGAAAGTTCAACACAAATGCAAAATGTTTGCTACTCACTTACACATGGAAAAAAAAAGCTGTGTTAACGTGCGTAAGACAGAGATGTAAAGTCACACGCATACAAAAGTTTTGATCATTTTTCACTCGACGCTATTTTACGCTCTAAGAAAAATTTACTATAATAATTGTAGGAAACCGGTTTCCTCTTATTAATGTAGTAAATTCGAATGAATGTGTAAAAAATATATTTACACAGTAAAATATGTAAAACAAATACACCTCAGTAGTGTCAAATTACATTTTTATGCGTGTAGAAAAATGCACACTATTTTTGTATTTATTAAAATAATGCGTATAAAAAAGTGTACAGACATAATGCATTTGCTTTATATAAAGCAAATGCATAATTATTAAATTTGTATTAAATATTAAATTCATAAACTTTGAACTTATCACTTTATAATGTAAAACAAAATCGAATTGGTCATAAAATCGTCAAAAATGCTGCTGACACAATTTTTTACTTGTTCATTCGTCCTTTTGTTTTATTTAGTTAAAAAAATTAACTTTCTGACGAATTCTTTTTTATCTCGTTTTATATTAGGAAATTAAGTGCACAAACATATTTAAAAACTGGATATGACTATAAAATCGTCAGAATCGAATTTGTGTTACGAAATACATATTATATTTAACTTGACTTGAAATTTTTATTAGTCTTTGACGATGTATGCCATATTCTGAAAATGGCACAGACAAGAGCGTTACCCTGTTACACGTTTTAGTGTGCGCTAAACGTCATTTTTACATGTAAAGTGTGTAAAAATCACAGATAACATTGTGTTTATTTTCAAAACACTGCAGAATCTGTAATGTTACCGTATTAAATCTGTGATTACTCTAAAAACAGCACACTTGTGTTAAATAACATTTATTTCCTGAAAAACACGTCACATCTTTATATTAACGGACGTATTAGTGTTTTTATTTGAAAAAAAGTAGTAAATTAACTGCGATAAATGTAGCAAACTTACTACTTACATGTTATATTTCTTAGAGTGTACATGTGACCGAAACTATGATCGAAACTTTGATCATTTCTACTACTACAATGATCAATAAAACCCAATATGCCATTGCACTTAAGTTATATAAATATATATATATATATATATATATATATATATATATATATATATATATATATATATATATATATATATATATATAACCTAAATTTAAGAATCATAGCTTTTTAAAAAAACCTTAACCTTAACTTGAAAATTATCTTATTTTCAAACCAATATTAACACTAAATTTTAAATTGTTTTCAATGTTTACTTCAAATCAAGATTTAGCCTTAATTTCTACTAGATATCAAAATAACCTACATTTAGTTTTTTACTTTTAAATATTGATTTAATCCTGCAAAATTAGTAAAAGAAAGGGGATCCTCATATAGGACAACAAAAAAGCCATTTTTAAATTAATTATCCCGTTACATTTCATCCAACCAATATAGTAGACATCAAGCCCGCGCGTCAAGACAACTTTAGAAAATCGATCACAGCATCCAAAATGTGGTAGACGGATTTTTTGTAAGCTTGTATGTTTCAAGCTCTCGAATATAATTCTGGAGCCTATTCAAGGTTTGTGGGGGCGGTCGGTTTATTGTTTTAAATATTCACAGAAGTCCAAACACTAAGAGATTTCGGTAAGCAATTAGATTTGGACGCGCGTTTTATGTTATATTTTTTGTCAGGGTTTCTATTGCAATCTTAAAAATACTGTTTTTAGCGTCACTACATTTTTGCTCCTTAACAAAAATTTTGTTAATTTCCCAAGTAGAACATTATACGAAATGATACCTAAAAGGATGTCTTTCTAATGTCCACTTATTTGCATTCTCAAAAAGCTATCAAAAAGGTGAATTTGTAACAAGTCCCATTTGCATCCTGTTTTAGTCAGCTAAACGATGTCAGTATTCCGTAAACTTATTTGCATAACCAAAAAGTTTTCAAAAAGTCGACTGTTTAACAAGTCACTTTTGTATCGTTTTGTAGGCAGTGTAACGATGCCAAGAAAATGTTTCAGTTGTGAATTTTCAATCTGAAAAATAAAAAATCAACAACAACATTTTATTTAATTTTCAATTTTCTTGCACACGAAAAATTAAAAAAAAATCTGTGCATCCATTAGCATTACGGCAGAATGCTTAAATGCTCGGGCAAAGTCGGTAAAGTTCCTAATCGCTCGTTCGGATATGGGAAACTTAAGCAAAAGATCTGCCTGCCGTCGCACAAATCGGAACTGGCCATGTAGTTGTTGACCCGTGGTACAATGCTGCGAAGATAGTACGCAAATAAAAATATCTTTTAGCATATTGTCGTTGTGGTCAACAAGCTATATACACACGCGCGATTTTCAGCGTCAGAAGACCGGTGGGCAGAAGTGACCAGATACTGGAAAATTAGATCTACAACAAGAAACACAACTGCAACGAGACAAGAGGACAACTTCAACAACAAAAACATAGCTAAATAAGAAGTTGATGGTCTGACCTGGTCAAGACTTAGTTCAACTTAAATCGACAAATTTGAGCACTGAATCCGCAATTATATTATGATCAGCTGAAGATACAGCTGCGCTCCAGTTTGATGTCGCTGAATTTTTTCTATGACGTTTCAATAAATACATTCAAATTCTTAAATATCTTGTTTTAGTTTTGAAACAAAGAAGAAGGGTAGCATGGTTATTGTTCAACTTTTTTTACGCTTTTTGGCATATCGTTTTGATACACTTTTAGATGACTTAATCCGGTTGCCTTTCAGTTGCTTCAAAGACTTCTTTTAGATACTTACTTTAAGGCATCTTTATGTATACCATTAAGACATTATTCAGACAAATCAAAAAGGCATCTTCCGGTCAATCATTTGTATTACAAAAGGACATCTTTCTCGTAACATTTCGCACAAATTTCAGACATCGATAACATTCAAAAGATAACTTAAAGACATCTTTCAGGCACAATTTATCTAGTTGGGTTTAGACCAGATTTTGGTTAACATCACCACAGGAATTTTTTGTATGTAGCAAACACTTTGCATTTCGGTTGAAGTTTCGGTCAGCAGTGTTTTGCTGGGGTAATTACACGGAAAAAAATATTGTACGTATATATAACAATTGATGTTAATAGCAAACAAAGTCATATTCCAATTAAAAATATGAATGTATTTACTAATTAATTAATTGTATTTACATATTTTTTAATTAAAATATTAATAGGAATTAATTTAATATAATTTCAATACAACTAAATCTTTAATAGTATTAACTACTTTTATTTGTTACTTTTGATTTATTCATTTTCTTTAATTGCAACACTGTTTTTTTCTTCTGGATTTCATTTTGTTTTTTGTTTGTGCGTCTCGTGGGTCGGCGGCGTCGTTCAGTTTCTTCTAACATTATTTTCTTCTATGGTGCGATTTTAAAACAGAATATTACATTATTTAGTGTGTGTTATGTTATTAAAGCATTAAAGGGCTCAATTTATTTTTGAGGTCAAGAATTTGAACAAACAGCTTATGATGCTCATTTTGTTGCATATTGAATCATTAAAGAGCGAATATCAAATTTTATGTCTGACTTAATTAATTGGCCCACCTGTAGAAGTTGTGAAAACTGACTTCGGTAAAACATTCGTTAGGTTGAAAGAATTTTACAAAACATATCAAACAGTATAAATACTTATTTAATATTTATTTTATGTTATCTATTCGACAAATATTTTATTTAATTTAACAAAATATTTAATTGATCCAAATTTCTATCGAATGAAATTTTTAATTGATGTTACTAATTAATTAATTAATGATTTAAAAATACCCAATAAAAAATATAATCAATATGACAAAAAAATTAATTAATGTTTCTCCAATTAACATATTCTCATTATTACGAATATGGGATTCAATGCTACTAAAAGTTACATCGGCTGAGTTTCAATTAAAAATTAAATGGATTGATTAACATTTTAGTTATATTTACACACTTTTTATTCTGTGTGTACCAATTCCCATAAACGTAGAAAAATTAATAAAGTATATTTTTTCTACATATGCATCACTGCAAGTATCGAAAAAAAAGTATCAAAAAAAACCATCATTTTTATGTAAAATACAACCCTGTGTGTCTACTTCATGAAGTGTTCTTTATATATGGTTAAATTACAAAGTATTAATTATTTTAGAGTACAACTTATAATTGATGGTAGATTTATAAAACCATATTCCTAAATATTTGGGTATATTTTCAAATCAAACAATGTCATACCCTTCACGTCCTCCGATGCCTCCATATATGAATCCAACGATTCCACCACCACATGTGAATAAAAATTTTGTTTGAATAAGCTCTTTACTAAAGTTTTATGTTTATAGATGATTCCAGCAGTCGGTCCTGTAACCGGTAATCAGCCGCGATCTTCATACCGTAATACCGCAATAATTAGCTCGCAGCCAACAGTTTATTCACGAATACCAGATCCTGTACCTCACTTTAGAGGACCTATAATTACCGTGTTTGTTGGTAATGTATACAAGATATAATTTATATATGTCGGCTGATCTTAACTTTACCGTCCGGGCTGAACTTTACTTAATAGGGCCGTTCGAAATTTATAAAAAAAGAAATTGTCATGACTCATGACCTTTTAAATTGTTGGGGGTGTGGTAAGTGACGAAAACATTTTTTTTGCCGCTTGGACCCCTGGAACCGACGAAAAATCGAAAACCGACAGCTATTTGAATTATAACGAAGTGGACGGGGAAAAAAAATAATAAAAAATATTGGACGAATGGAAATTAAAAAAAGTCGCGCTTTAATTAAAAAAAAAAAAAATAAGAGGGCCATTCCACGTAACGTAACTCGTTTTGGTTTATTTGATTTAATTTTTGATTTTGTGTATGTCCTTTTTTAACAATGTATGCTCTTTTAATATTGTCTATTGAAACAGTTATTATTAAATTTCTAAATTGAATTTTAAAAGTTTTATCATTTCGTGATAATATTTTATAAGGAACTTCTAATGGTTGTTGCAATCTAGCATATCTATTTTTTTAATACAAAATTACAAGATTTTAAACTTTTGGGTTCAAAGCTCTTCTACGAATTTGTGTGATGGACAATATTGGTTCTGCAATGTGAAAAATGCTCTCTTAATTTTGTGAGGGTTTCGTCTTCTGATATTGGCTTAGAATATGGACAACATTTGATTATAGATCGTACCGTACCCCAAGAAGAATAAAAGGAATTTCATCCGGCCATCGTACTGAGTGTTTTGAAGTCATAATACAAGTTTCAGTTGTCTATGACATCGTTCGATGATTGCATTAGCTTGTGGATGATAATCAGAACTATTGATTTTGTGAGCGCCTAGAAATTTCGTAAATTCACTAAAAAGTCTCGATGTAAACTGAGTACCCTGGTCTACTGTTAGGTTAAGAGGTACTCCAAATTGAGGAATGTATTGATATGCAAAAGTCTTTGCAACTGTTGATGCAGAAATATCTTTTAAAGGATATGCTTCTGGCTATTCAGAAATTTTCATTTGAAATTTAAATGGAAATTTCAAATGGAAATTTCTGAATTTCAATCGGAAATTTCTGAATTTCAAATGGAAATTTTTGAATTTCAAATGGAAATTTTCTGAATTTCAAATAGAAATTTCTAAATATCAAATGAAATTTTCTCTAAATCTCTAAATATCAATTGATGCCTTTTGAATTTCAAATGGAATTTCTGAATTTAAACTGATATCTTTTGAAATTCAATTGGTCTTTTCTGAATTACATTTGTAAATGGTGTAGTAAATTGTGCTATGTATTCTAAATGTCTTGTTTGTCGTGATGATTCATGTACAAGATAAAATATTTATGTAAAGACATTAAATGTTTGTTTTTAAAGTACCTATCGATTGACATAAACCTTAAATAAAAATTCCAAATATGCCAACAAATGTTCAAGCATATTATGGGAAATGACCTGCAACATTCTAAAATGTGGGTTATAAAATTGTCTATGCATCATTTTATGAGATATCAACCAATAACATTTTTACCGAGCTTTCAATAAGGTGGTCAAAAAATGTGGGTAATAAATAAAAGCGAATTAAAAATCCAAAAAAATTTTCCCTGCTATAATCATATTTAACAAATACCAAATCATTTTTATTATTCTTTGCTGGATATCATGATTAATTTTTGCTAAATTTATACGTATATTACATGATTTTAAAAACAGCGACGTCTTTATGTACTATATAATATACATATACGCATGGTTAAAGTATATACAGGTTAGGCCATCTAGACATTTAGTTGACATACAAAATGTTGAGAATGTCAAGAAGAATATTTTTAAAATTCAAGAATTATTGTCATTTTTAACTTTATTTTCAGGTTATGGTTTTTTGCATTGAAATTTGGAGATTTTATTAAAATTTCACTGCAAATATTCATTCATATCACTTTTGCCATTCACTTTGGTTTCTTTTGGACACTGAAAATTCTTCAATGTTTGCAAAATGTTGAAATTAATTTAATTTAAACCAAGGATTGAAACCTAAACGAATAACGATTTCGGTTTTTTCCGCGTTTCGGTTTCGGTTACGTTTTCGGATTTAAGTTTTTATAACGAAACGGTTTCGGTTTTGATTTCGGTTTTTGTATAAATTTTCTTTATTTCCATATTTTTCAAATAATTTTACATTTTAAATTATGTTAAAATTATGATACTGGGGTAAAGTGGGAAACGTAATTTATACAATGTTTGCTGTTATTTTAGTAAAAATATTGTGTTATATGAATTATTTAATTGATTACGCCAAAAAAAAAATTTTAATTTAAAATTTCGTGACCACAAACCAATGAAAAGCAATATTTTGACTTCACCTGAGATATGATCTGAATTGCAAAGAAGAAGAATTTTGTACAATTTTCATCCATAAAAGCCAAAGAAATTAAATTTCAACAATTCTGTGAACTGCAATATATGTAAACTAGTGATGATCATTTGCAAGAGCAAGGCAAGAAATGGTAATCTGAATCTTTTAAATTTTAAATAAAAGATCGAAGACAAATATCTTAAACTGCATATTTATATGAAAACGAATAGAATTTGAACAATAATTGTAATAATTGTACTTATTTTCAATTTCTTCAACATTTTACTAACAAAAAAAAAAATCCAATAACCTAAAAATTTGAATTATATTTTAACAAGAATTAACTAATAAAAAATAATTGTATAAATCAAGTGATGTTGACGAGACAATTTAAAATCTCAAGGCCATAATAAAATGAACGATAAGTCACCAAATACATTTTCAAAATCCTATATATTTTTTACAAACTTCTTTATGTATCTGTCAATTGATAAGAAAATGTAAATCTATTAGTTGATATTTCAACTTTAAAAATGCATCAATTACTTTTTATAATATTAATCAACAAACTCGAAAATTAAGTTTTTCATAAAAATGTGTTTGGTGACTTTTCGTTCTACAACGACGATATACATTATATTGTATACATATACAATAAATATAAGGAATATTTCGTATAGGCATATTTCTGTTTTCGTCACAGATTAAAAAATCCGTATGTCAATAGAACTCAAATAATATCTTGCATAGTAACATTCTTCTTTGCGAACACACTGCGAACACAAACTCAAACGCTACAAAGCGAATACTAACAGAAAGAAGAGAATATAACAATAACGATTACGATTCTTATACACACACTTTCACAACGACAACTCTTCGTTGCTATCCTGTATCATCGCATGGCAACAAACAGACGCATGACAAACAGACAGACGCATGACAACGGACAGACGCATGACACAGTCAAACGCATGGCAACGGACAGACGCATGGAACCACACTACATGTATGTATCTAGTACAGCTTTCTAGTTGGCAACAACAACGAGTTCTCTTTGTGGTACAAACAATTTCCCGCCAAAAATTCTATCAAAAGCTTGGATGTTGCTTTATTCGCATTTTTGTTGTTGCACTTTCAAACGAATCAGCGGATTTGTGAAAAAAGAAAAACACAAAAAGTAATATATCAGCTAATTATATCACACTGTAAAATGTTCATATATTATTTTTATTACCTCATGATTTTACAATTAACAAAAAAACTATATATAAAAGTAAAATAAAAATAAAAATGTGCATAGTACAGTGCATATGCACAATCGATGTACGAACTAGCGTAGCGAAGAAAAGAGAAAAACATTGTTTTGTCTGTTTTATCTTTTTGAAGCGACTTTTGAAGCACTTTTAAAGCTATTTACCGCTTCAAAGTGCTTCACAAACAAAAAAAAAACAAACAAAAAAAAAAAACACACATCTTCATTAATGTTCACGTTCATAAATATTTTGCACGCTTTCCATTGTTACTTGTTGTTCAATATTTAGTAATATCATGAATTATTTTGTATATCATTATTACCTTAAAAACATAATAAAAAAATTAAAATCATAAAAGAACGCAAGAGTCTTCCTTTTCTTGCAGTCTTAGTCTTGCCCTTGCTCTTGTTCTTTTTTTTTGCAAAATCTCGATCTTGTTCTTGTTCAAAAAAATGCAAAATTTTTAATCATCACTAATGTAAACAAATATCTGCCTTATACTTGAAATGTTTAAACTTGTCGAACTTGCACTTCATTTTTCGTATTTCCTTAAATAGTTACTGAGATGATAATAATTTGAAACTTTTTTACATTTTTTCTTCCTATATATTTTACTAATAAAATAAAGTAAAAACCAATATTATTAAAATTTGAATCATTTTTTAACGTAAAAATTTTGCTTGGAGTTGTTGGTGTTTTGTTGTTAATTTGATTAATGAAACAAAAAACAAATTTTAGACCAAATAGCGTTGTTTTTGGAAATATCGTTTCTCAAAAAACAACATGTGAATTTTTGTACAACCAAAAATGTTTATTTTGGGAACTCCAAATTTTAATTAATGACATTTTACTTAAGATCTTCTATATGAAATAAAATATGTTTTTCTGTTTCTTTTAATACTTTTTTAAAAACCGTTTTAAACCGGTATAAAACCGAAACCGTTTATATCGGTTTTGGATATCGGTTTATTTCTGATTTTCGTATAACGGTTTCGGTTACGGTTTCGGTTTTAAAAATGAAACGGTTTTAAATGGATATCGGTTTCGTTTTCGGTTACGGTTTCAATCCTTGATTTAAACTTTTGAATATTATATGTTTTTTATGAAGTTGTAAACAAAACATTGATGTTCTGTTTTAAATTTTTCGCAAACAAATGTTGAATCTTTCAAACAGTTTTCAAAAAAAAGTAAATGGCGCCTGAGTTTTGAAAGATGACTTAACCTGTATATACTTCAACCATGCATATACGAATACATATTCTACAATAAAAGCACATTGAAGTTTTCGTGGCACCCTGTATATATCGCACGACAACAGCTAGACGCAAATCAGCAGCAAAACACTGCTAGCAACACAGTATAGCTTGTACAAAAATAAGTTCTCGAATAATAAGATCACAAGCTTGGATGCTGTCTTGTTATATTCGCATATATTTGTTGTTTGTATATGCAGCGATCAGTGTTGACCATCTGTATTGATATATTTCTAAAAAAAGGCTAAAAAAAATGCGAATATAAATATTATTTACTATTTTAACATTTATATCAAATTTTCTTTTTTTTTTTATTCATTATTTGGAATGATTATAAAGTTATTGAAATACATTTAAAAATTATGTAAAAAAAAATCCCGTATTGAGATTGCACAATGCAACATTTATATTTTGATTTTGCGTTAATTGGAAAAACGTTGCGAATTTGTTTAATGTTTGTTGTACGTAGGTTTTGGTTTTCAGCATTAGTGCATTTATAAAAGAAAGTTTATAAATTAATAAAAAGATGGGGAAAAAAAGAAATATTCTTAAATATTGACAGTTAAAAAATTACGTTATGAAGTTTAAAACTAATTTTAAACAAATTTAAATTAAAAATATTTTTTTCCGAACGCGCACTTGATCATGGTGCACATAAATGATGGACTTCACAAGTCAAGTCATCATGATGTTCGCGTTAAATAAAAAAAAGTATTTTTTTGAGACTGTTAATTCATAGACGGAAGACGGATCATTTGGGATTGATTTTAAATAACTTCTTCCATTGTGCTATTAAATTCATAAAATAAGACCTGTCCATGTTTTGTTATCGATAACATTCGATGACATGCAATCAAATTTTAACTCAAATAATTATAAACGGAAATTTCGAAACTGTTGAGATCGTTGAATGCAGCCAATGTAAATCGGGCATTATTTATAAAATAAAACATTTTAAGTTTCAACGCAACTCGTCTGGCAACATCGCTTACTCGTTGCATACATACAAAAAATGAGCACCATGTTTATACAATTTGGCGTTGTACTTTTATGAGTATGATAAGATAAAATGAAAAGATAAAATGCGTAATGCTACTCCCTCGTGAGGAGAAAAATAATAAGTTGAAGACAGCACTCATGAGTAGTACAGTTTTTACTCTCCGATGATTATCCATTTATGAGTAGAGAGTAATTCGGATTTTGTTCTATTACTTACTCATTTCGTGTGTTGTAAAATTAAATGTGTGTTTTCTCACTTATGCGGATTATGCATTATGTGTATTCATTTATGTGACTTTCCGAACTCTGGTATATACTGTAATTGATCTGCCTTCTACAAAGTGTCGAAAATGTTTAATGAGATAATCTTGAAAAGTATGCTTAAGGTTCCAAAACATTCTTATTTAATTGTCGTAACACTGAACTAATGACTAGCTCCCACTTGCAATTCTCGCACAAAACGGACGGACGGCTATAGATGTACCGGACACTGCTGCAAGAGATTCTTCGGATTTATTTCTAAAAGAACTAGAAACCTTTAAAAACGAATAACATTTCATTTATAATAAGATATTTTAAATAATTTTGTCACATTAACTTAAATATGTTATTAACTCTTTTAAAATCGAGAAAAATAAATAATTATTTTTTATTTAATAAACCCTGATACACAAGGTACAATAAATTAAATTTTCTTTTAAAACAAAAATTTTTCAAATTATTTCAATATTCTTTCTATTATTAAAATTATTTTTTCTTTATACAATACTAAAACAATAAATTATACAATTATTTTTAATATCCGTTGTTGGATTCGATCCAGGAACTCCAAAGAAGATTTTGATTCCAACGAAGGTCACATTGAATTGATATGCCCAGAACGTCATGAGCAGCTGACTGCGCAATATCGACAGAGTCCATATTGAGGGGTGGGAGCGGTGAATCCATTCTTTGTGAGATAAAAGACAACATTGGGTCTTGCTTGCATTAAAATCAACTCTATTACCAAGAGATGTTGAAAAGGTTACGCAATGGATAAGCCAGCGTTGACGCACACTTCTTCAACACATGGGCAGATATGCCATCTGGCCCGGAGTCTTTGTTAATATTGAGATTTGCTAAAATCTTTTTAACTGTCCGAGTTCGAAAATGTATCTCCGGCATTGCAGAAGAAACGTATTCAACTACGGGCAGTGGTTAATTGCTATCTGGGAGCGTTGAATTATTTGCAAATAATTCTGCCAAGAGATTAGCTTTATCTACCGGGTCAGTGAAGGTCTGGCCATTCATAACAAGGGTTGGGGTAGACGATTTCAGTATTGCAATCCTGCAATCCTGCAAGTCTCATTAAACCAAGAGTGGTCCTTGAGTTTAATGCTAATCTTTTTAGAAGGTATGAAGGACCGCATACCCAATAAAATAATATTTTGTACCATTAAGGCCGCGGCATTTATGTCTCTATATGCGAAACACAATTTCCAATTAAAGTTGCGAAAAAAATCATTTCACGCATCCCAATTTGCTTTTTCGTAGAATACGAAAACGCAGCGGAAACAGTACAGTGGTCAGAATTACCAAGAGGTGCAAGGACTTTTACATCATATTTTTCATGATGCGAAGTCAGGAAAAGGTCTAAGACTTTTTGGCACTGCCCACTGACGCGTGGGAGGTACGTCGGTTCCTTCACCAATTGAGTGAGTTGATTGCACTCGGCAAACAGCTCAACATAACAACCCTCCTGTGTTGATAGATCCGAGTGGCTCAACCAAGTGGCGTTGTGCACATTAAAGACACCAGCAACAACAATTTCACTGTCTGGAAACTGTTCCAATATATTTGAGGTCGAATCAGATAGGGCATCTAAATTGTTACAGGTAGAAACCCTATCTAAATTCGGACTCCAAGTGCATAATGTCCACATAGAATTAAATTCATTATCCGAAACACTATGCTGCTGTTGGTGCTGGTACGCAACGTCACTGCGAATAAAAAGGGCGAGAGCCCTATGGGCAGAGAACAATGCCAGTAGGTGGTACCCAGGTATTTGAAAATCCAGTGGATCTGCACCCTCACTTATCTGGGTCTCACCTAACGCCATTATATGTGGCCTATAAACAGATACATGCGCATAAACAGAGAAAAAAAAAACAAACATACTAATAGCGGGCGCAGTTGAGACAGACAACTGAGAGCGTAAGCTAAACAGTGGTGAGTGTTAGGCCTTCGCCACTGTCTTCGTCACGCACTCTTGCAGTCTCAGCCTCGCACGCTGGTAGCGTGGAGTAGGATGGAGAAGGGACAGAGAACGAAAAACAAATGAACAATTGCAGCAGTGGGCACTGTCAAAACATCAAGCCATTTAAAACATTCAATGTTTTGAAAAACACAACATACGACAACACTGTCGCTGAACATGCAACGAATACAGTAGGTGCAATATATCAAAAAAAAATAAAAAATTTAATTAAATAATGAAAAAAATTAAATAATGAAAAAAATGTTTTTCGATAAATAAAAAACTTAATATTAAATATTATGTGATTTTCTTATACCATTTGTTTTTTTCTATATTTCAATATTAATGAAAATTCCTACTCTATTCCTTACTCTAGTAAGAATGATAAATAAAAAAAATAAAAATGCACTAAGTACTCGGTGTCATAAGCAGTTCCTTTCAGTAATTGAATGTTTATTACACATCATCATAGACCTCTTCAAATGGACTTGTGCAACTGATTTACCATCCCTAATCATTTTTGTAATTTTGTTGTAGAGTTTCGTTTTTTAAAAGTAGATATAATTTTAATTCTCTCATCAGTTGGTTGAATTCCGTCGGATGATATTTTGTAACTAAGGAATTCAACAGATTAAGAACCGAATACGCATTTAGTAGGTTTGATATTCAATCCATATTCGTCAAGTCGTGGCGAATACTATCTCAAGGTGCGTCATATGTTCAGTTTCATTTTCACTATAACAAAAAACCTATTAATGCCGAAAAACACTTCATTGACAAAATGTTGGAAAGTTTGAGCACTATTTCGCAAACCAAATGGCATCCGCACGATTCAAATAGTCCAAAAGGTGTTGTTATAGCAGTCTTTTTCTGCCATTGGAATTTGCTCTCACCAAATCAATTTTAGAAAATATAGTTTTGTTTTTGACGTCGTTATATTGACGTGTTAATGTCGTGTATGTGTGTTAAGGGTTACCGATCTGATACAGTAAAATTGTTCAGTCTTCCGTAATCTCCTCAGGAACGCCAATCATTCGTTTTTTTTTAAACTAAATGTAACACTGATGCTGTATTAGATAATGAATTTAACTTGACATTGTTCTTACACGAGATGCACTCGACTACTTTCCAATCACTACTGAAGTATTGTCCCTCAAATGCGGCGCCCCTATATACTGCATGCATCAGTTCGACACGTTTCGACAAGCTTCGACATGTTTCGAGAACTTTCTCCTCGTTTCGTGAATGACGCATGCATCTCATTCGCACTTATGTGTTTTTAATGCGTTGATCTTCTATCTCTTTCTCGCACATTGCCTCAGTGCGTTGAATGATCTTCCGTCACATTGCTTAGTGCACTGAATTGTCTTGCGTCTCATTTACTCTTGCACAGTGGAGCAAATTACCTGCTTTCGTAACACTGCCCTTTCGTAACACTGCATTCGTTCCGATGTCGTCCCGAACAGATGTTATTCCTCTCTCTCTCGATACGGCGCCAACCTTTCTAAATGTACCACTTTCATTTTTCTTCTAACGCATGTATTATTCTGAATCCGATACACTATGTCATTAATCCTTTTAATTAACTTGTATGGTCCTTCCCAGTGTGTTTGCAGTTTAGGGTTTAACAATTCCACTCGTAGTGGATTACAAAGCATATCTAGATCTACTTCCTTAAATCCCTCAGAGTTTGGTCTCAAGTCGTATCTGGACTCCTTCTTATCTCTTGCAATTTGTATACTCTGCCTTAAGGACTGATGCAACTCGTCTCGGCCATCACTTTTCTTCTTGCCCAAAACACTTTTTGGAATCGGCTTTTGCACATCCATGGCAGTACATTCGTAATGTACTCCTACGTTGTATTGATTATAAGATAATTGAAGCGTTGGGTGCAATAAGGGCGTAAGGAATCATAACGCCTTTTTTGCAATATTTGCACCGAATCCAGATCCCAGCAGTACCATCAACCATTCTGTGAAATCCCAGATCGAATGCATAAAGTTTTTTTTGTCGTTTAATGCAATAAGGGCGGGCGTTATCTCCATATAAAAAATATAATTTTTTTAACCCCCTTATTATGTAAAACGAAACGAAAAGTGACTCGTCAAAAATTCCATTGACAGCTTTTGTTTACTTGTTCATACTAGCCGCAAAGAAAATCTGTCACTGGAATTTCCGTCGTTTTTTTGCCGAGTCACTTTTCGTTTCGATTTACATAATAAGGGGGTAATTTTTTTACAGAGTCAGTTTTTTATTTAATTTTTTTTAATTTAATTGTTATTCAACATTTAAAGCTTAAAAGCCTAACAATGTATTTTGTATATTAATAATAGGCAGAAAAAATAATAAACTAGAAAACTTAAATATATTTGTATTTGTATTTAAAATGATAACTCTCTCCAGGAACGTTCACCCTTGATAATCCTAAATGTTCATTAACAATTGCAAGCAACACATTTTTAATTGATCCAATAAATAAATAAATTGCATATATACCACAGCATAAATATTTTTATTTATATTTTTATTTATATTTATTGCATGTTGGCATAAACTGTAAAAAATTCCCTAAGGCGTGGCAGTGATAATGAGAAATGGCGAATGCTAGTTGGAATTATATAATTCCACAGTCTACATATACGAATGATCTTTCCATAATAGAGTAGCGGTATTTTGGAAATGGCAAACTTCTAGTTCTAGATGACTGTAAAATCTACGTAACGAAAAATTAACCATCGCGATAGTAGTATCGATATGAAATCTAATATTCAGGTCATTGTCAATTACAATACCCAGCGACTTGCAAGAATTAACAAAATTTATATATATGTCATTAATTTTAATTAAAGGTCTTTCAACAATGTTTGAAGGAAACAATAACGCTTTTGTTTTGTGTGGGTTTAAATTAATAACATTATCTTTAGACCATTGTAATATTCTAGTTAAGTCACTATTTATATGTAATTCAAACATGCTTTTATTCGATATGGTGTCAGATGTTAATAGTTGAACATCATCCGCATATATATGCAACTTTGAAAAAATTACAGACTTAGTTAAATCATTGATGTAGCACATAAAAAGCAAGGGGCCTAATATGGAGCCTTGAGGCACACCACAGTTGAGAGAACGGACAGAGGAAATATTATTTCCCATAGAAACAAATTGGGATCTGTTTCAGAGGAATGACATAATTAAGTTGCAAGCCACGTCTGCATATTTATATTGCGCCTTCAATTTATAGCATAAAATATTATGGTTTAAAGAATCAAACGCTTTCGAAAAGTCCAGCAATGTTAATACTGAAGTTACTTTATTATCCATGTTAATACGCAAATCCTCTGTGATATCAAGAAGTAAAGAAGTTGTGCTATGATTTTTACGAAATCCAGATTGACATGGCAACAATAATTTTTCTTTATCCAAAAAAATAGTGATTTGATCTCTTATCAAGAATTCGCACACTTTAGATAAAGCGGGTAAAACACTGATGGTCGGTAATCGGACAAACAGTTTGCATTTTTAACCTTTCCTATAGGCACAACTCTTGCAAGTTTCCATGCTGACGGAAAAATAGAAGTCGTAAAAATTGTTTTAATTAAATGCAGAAATTGAGTTGACATGTATGGGAATAGTATTTGTAAAAATTTTAGTGGAATTATATCCGAGCCTAGAGCATTAGATTTAAGAGACTCATAGGCACATAATAATTCATTATCATCCACAGATCTAAATGAAAAAGAGTTATTAACCTCAACAATATTATTATAATTTGGACAAGTTGAGCCATGACCATGACTAATAAAAGTGTCATTTAATGCGTTCACGTCTAAGATAGAGTTTGCAGTACTAATACATTTATTAGTTGCACCAATTTCTTTAAACTTCTTCCATAAGCATGCTGTCGAACAATCCTTAAAATAAATCCTCGAATTCATGTCTCTGTATTTGCGTATAACTCTTTTCGCTCTGTTTCTGTATCTTTTGAAAGTTGCAAGATTGCAATCTGTCCTATTTTCAAGTAGAGCTCTTAGTGCCATGTCCCTAAGATTACATGCGTTAACTACTTCAGGATACCGTTTAAAGCTTTTTCTAGCTTTTTTAATTCGAATTGTTCTAAGAGGAACATTTGCATCAAAAACTTCAAGTATACAGCTGTTAAGAAGCTCCAGTTGTTTGTTCACGTCTGAGGAACCATAGAATTCACTAAAATTAGTTAGACTTATCATATTGCTAACTTTTTCATATTGCTAACTTTTTCATATTCTATAGCATTATAGTCTCTGAACGACACAAATTGAGCAACTGGAGCGACAACAATGTCAATGCTAGGGAATATAAACGCATGTCGAGATAAACCTGGGCACTGAAATTGACTGCTAGTAATAACATTACTGTCATTTGACACAACAACAAAAATCTATTAAAGAATATGAATTATGAAAAAGATCAAAATGAGTTGGCTTCCTATTATGCATTAGAAACATATTACTTCTGTTACATAAGTTTTGAACATCTACGTGTTTAGCCTCATTTAATAAATTATAATTAAAATCGCCCATCACACAAACTACCCCCACAACTACTAACTTGCCTGCTACATTAACATCCAAAAATAACGCTTCAACTATTCCTTCATTACATATTTGATAGATTATTTTTGCATTTAAACAGTTTAAGCTTTGTACGTTTATATGCCCAATATTAAATTTGTTTTTTTACTAAAGAAGATTTCAAAATAATATTGTTGCTTGCAACTGGGCCTAGCTCACTATCGGACATCAAAGATTAGGAACCCACAGAGAATTATCATTTTAAATATTACAAAAAACTTATTGATAATAGTATACAAGAAATTAACACAGTTCATTTCAAAAATATACTTTAATGATGCTCACCACCACCGGTATATTACATATTTACAGAAAACATGATTTATATGTTTAAAAAGATTCATTATTAAAAGTTATAGTATGAAATGATGAATTATGATATGTTTGCCACAAAAGGCTAAAAACTATGCGAGAAAAAGTTAAAATTATATAATTACAGCTTCAGCAATAATAGACTTTTAACTTAAAGGTTTATAAAATATTCATGTTTAATTCAGTTGTATTTATTTAGAAATGATAAATAATTAATTATATATTTGCCACAAATTTACAATATGTGTAACAATATGTGATAATGTGTGTAACTATATGTGTAACAATATGTGTAACAATATGTGCAACAATATGTGTAATAATATGTGTAACAATATGTGTAACAATATGTGTAACAATATGTGTACAATATGTGTAAAAATATTTGTAAGAATATGTGTGAAAAAAAAATAATGATTTTATAATTACAACTTCAGCAAGTGACTTTCATCAGCCATCGATGACAACAGCATCCGCAACAGCAACCGCAACAGCATCCGCAACAGCACAGCAACAAGTATTATCCGCATCATACACAGAATCAATCGATAAATCTGCCAATGCAGCATATTCTGTAATCGGCGTAAGATGTGCATAAGGACCTTTTTAGATCGCCCCTGTAGTTGTAGGTGTACCAGCCAGCCCTCGAGTAATCTCAGCAACACTTTGTTCATCGTTCTGAATTTACGTACTAATTTCTGCGATTTCCTCGGTAGTACTGCTTTCAGTCGCAGACAGCAAGCGGAGACAATCTCGTATCAACATGGTAGACTCCTTTCCATCAAGCCTTTGGAACATTGTCGTTTAGAAATTTGAAGCCTCGAATTTTGTTTGCTTTTTTTTAAACGTCGACAAACATAATTTAGTCGAGCTGCTTCCTGGGACAGGTGGTCGTTTAGATATATTCTTGAGTCAATATCATAGTTCATGACCTGAGGTATACGCATATTACGTTTAGCAATGTATGCCTTCATAATACAGTCTCTTAGTTTAATTGACACCATCTTCACCACAAAAGACTTTCTATTTTTAAACCAGTAGCAGTAGTCTATATCATTTGGTGCCACCTTAACTCCCAAGACGTCAGCGATTTTACAAACAACCTCCTCTAAATTTGTTGTTTCTGTCGGTATGCCTTGCACCAAAAAATTTGGTCTGTTTAGACGGCGCCATAACCCAGAGTTCTCTGCCTCTAGCTGTTTCACGCGTTTGGTTACCACCTCAACAACCTCAACTCTCTGCAAACACTTCTTTATGTCGGCGCGGATCTCTGCTAGTTGCGCAGCATGCTCTTCTTTTAAATTGTCGCAAAATGACTGTAGTTTCTCTTGAAGGCTTAGGAGACCTGTCTTTAATTGTTCATCAAGGTGCTCTCCAATGTCTAGATTGACAGTGTATGGCTTTTTAGAGCAAGCTGCACACTTCCACACAACAGTTTTACAGGACGCAATTAAGTCTTAAACCTCTGATGCTACTTTGCTGCAGCCTTTGTGGTACCAATATGCGCATACTCCACATCGAATAGCAGCTACGTTCTTCGCAACACTTTTTTTGCACGATGGACAATTTGTGTACGGCATGTTTTGAGGTTATATTAACTCAATAACAAAATTTTCCAATTTGTGGTTTTTGAATCTTGCCGACAGTTATTAATTAAGAATCAGCACTATTTTTGCGTGAGCACACTTTTTTTTTTTTAAACAAGATTATTTTCGCTAGATTATTTCATCTGCCAGATCCTTTGCCAGAGAACAGAGTAAATTTAGTTTTCAGTCATTTTGACCGAAATTTTTGTCTATACCTATTCATATCACTAAGTGTATCTAGACTATGCACAATAATATTTATTTCTTTCATTTGTGTAATGATTATAGCTCTTAAACTCAATACGCCCACATATTATTACACGTTTTATGCAATAGGGGCGTATAAATCATTTCCCAATAAACATAGTTTCGATTGTATAAAATTTCGATAACGTTTCGAATTCGTAACGATATCGTTAAATTTCTATAGAAAATGTATTGAATTATTAGTAAAAAAAAGCTGTTCAATGAAAAAATTTAATAAATTTTAAAATTGGAAGAAATTTCGCAACTGTTAGAAACTTTAAAATTTAGTAAGTATGCAATATTTTGTTGCTAGATCAATAAACTAATTTTTAATCCCAAACTAGGTAAACAATTTTAATGTTGTGGATGCTATAGAATGCTTGGTGCACAGCTCTATGAAAGAATTTCAAGGCAAATTAATTTAAATAGTATCGAAATTGAATAAGCTTTTCAAATTCGTTTCGATTTCGAAATTGAATATTTTTTCGAATTCGTCTAGATATCGAAATTGAATCAATTTTCGAATTCGTTTCGATATCGAGAATTCATACAATATCGATATCGTTAACGATAGAGCCATTTTTTTCGAGAACGCTATCATTCTCGAATCGTTAACGATAGTCGAAAACGATAACAATGTTCGTTCAAACGATATCGTTTCGAATTCGTTTCGATATCGTTTGGTATGCTGGGTTATTTTAATTAATTATTTTATATATTAATAGGAGCTTTGAAACAAATTAAAAATTAAAGCTAAAATTTCAAATTTAAATGGAAAATTTTAATCAATAATACCGGTTTGTTACTTTTTGCGATACGGACAACGCTTCAATTTCAATAGGATTTTTCGGTTTTTAAAGTTATTTCTTCCCACTATTTTGCTGACGAGAACTGCCGTTTAACCTTTGGTTAAAACATACTTTGTGGTAAAAATTCATCTGGAAGCCGTTTTCTTCAACATACTGAATTAGTCATATGGGCGAAAAAATTAAACAGCCAAAGTGCCTCATAAAATCTATTTTGAATGTCTTCTTTATAACAGGACAACTCTTCAGAACATAATAGATTTAATAAATGACTTCCATTTTAAAAATTGGCTTAGAATCCATAGACTACAAATAGCTATTTATATCATTAAATTATTTGGATCTACATAAAGGCCTATGTTGACTTATAAGTATGTTTGTTAAAATAATATATGAATCATTTCATTATCAATTTCTCCAGAGATTTCATCCAGCAGTGGTCCTAATAATTTTTTTCGATGGATTTTTTTAGGTGGATAAGTGGATAGCACAGCACTGCCTTGTTTTGATAATTTCGTAATTGCTCTAGAGTCCATTGATTATCGAGTATGACACCCATGCACGAATGTGAATTAGGTTTTTTCCTCTCCTCTTGGGCACTCTTCGGATTCCATTAAACACACTCGTGCCGACACAGTGCCTGAATTTCCAAGATGGGAACTGGTATTATTTGGACCATCCTCAGTTCTCTTTTCTGGTCTGTATCCCTTAGGTGGTTGCACAATTACACATTTACGTTTTTCACGACAGTGGCGTGCCATATGCACATATTTTTTACAGTTGTATCATTTACCTTTCGATTGGGCGTTGGCAGCATAATGTCCGGATTTAACGATGGCTTTGGACGCTCTACTTACTAATAATAATAATAGTTTGGCACTACAGTCCTATAAGGACTTAGGCCGAGCTCTCTCATCATTTTGAGCTGTGCGTGTTATGTTTGTACTTAAAGTGGTGGGACATACAGTTTAGTGCCGCATCCGAACGGCGGGTGAGAGCTTTTCATAGGCAATGTTTTACTCTCGTAGGTTTGCCATTTACTGCCGAGAGGTAGCGCGGTATAGAAAAATGTATCTATGAAAACATGTTGTTAGCCCTAGTCCAGGCTTGAACCGGGGACCTTTCGGCTCGCAGTCCAACGCACTTGACATAAATCCTTGACATAAATTTCCTCCCTCCTCATGTAGTATACATGTCTCCGTTGATGGTCGGTACAATGTATTCGCTATCGCCTGCGTAAGCGCTGTGGTGACCGTTTCCATAAATGTCATCTTCGGCATAGTCATTGCTGCCCGTTTTGTCTCAGGATTCCGTATGCTATCAACGAATGCTTTTATCTTGCACATTTCCAAGAAATCACACGCTGAATCGGAACACGCCAAATGTGCAAGTGTAAATATCCGCAGCATATTCCTGCAACGAATCGCCATTATATTGCCTTCGGAACTTCAGCTGTATTCTGTAAATCGGTGTCATGTGGTCACTGCCATATTTTCGTTGCAGTGCACCCATGATCGCTGAATAACTGTTAATGTCACTTTTTGTAACTGTCAGCTAAACTTCTTCTGCTTCTCCTTTCATGGCTATACATCACGTCCTTTACTGAACGCACAAGCCTCTCCCACGCACTTCCCATGTGCGGCGAAACTGGAGGTATAAAATTCCACTTCATAGATGAATTTGTAAATGCTTTTATCATCTCATTTTTGTACATCGTTTTGAAGACTTCGCGCAGCTCACGCTCTGTACCCTTGAAATTGGTACCGTTGTCACTACACCACTCGATAGGGGATCCTCGACGTGCTACAAAGTTACGCAAATCTATGATACACGAATCTGTAGACAACGAGTAAGTCACTTCCAAATATATCGTCCTTGTTATGAGACAAGTCAGGAGAACTCCATACCTTTTCTCCGAGCTCCTGCGTACGGCTACCAGGATGAACCCAAGATAGCTTACGAAGGTTTTATACACAATCGGTTTGGTATTTTCAATATCGGTAAACGACAAAAAGGGAAATCTCCTATACGAATGTCTTCGATAAACCTGATAACAGCGCACAGAATTGGATTAAAAATAATTAAAAATTGTATCGTCACCAACATTTTTCAAAAATGTAGTTACGATAATAAGTTTTATTTGACTTTATTTCAAATTTGGATCGTGAAATTCCAAAATATGACTTTGCAGGGACATGCTATTCACAAAAAGATTTCCAAAACTGCAATAAAATAAAAATTCCCAAATGTTGGTTACGATGTTCTGCCTGGAAGGTATCGATATTATAAATCGAATGGAAATGTTTTTAAGATCTTTAGATGTGTTCCGAACTACACCATTTACAAATTTAATTCAGAAAAGATCAAATCCATTTCCATTTGAAATTCAAAGGACAAAAAGAATTCAAAAGAAATTCAGAAATTCTAAGTCCACTTCATATATAATCCTTTTTAAGAATATGACATAAATCAGAACTTAAGCATAATTTATAAATACAATAAGCGGCGTCTGTATTACGACGTGGTGATTGTAACAACGACAAGCTTAATCGTGCTGCTGGTCGAGGGTCACCACTATAGTTTAAAAATAATACGCCACCTATATAAAAAAAACTATTTGAAATGTTTATTTTAATAAATTTAAATGAACAATTGAAAATTTGGAAAAAATCTGACAAGAAAAAATATTTTTTTTTGAAAAAATAAAAAGAGTTTGCTTTTTATTTTTTTGATTTTTTGAAAAATTAAGACTGATGAGTTGTTGAAGTAGTGTGTATCCTCACAGCAGAAATCAGAACTTAGGCATCATTTAAAAATACAATTTGGTTTTTATCGCTATTTTGTCAGTACTAACCACCATTCCAAATATTGTAGCGATTGGTCAACTTCTAAGTCCACTTCACATATATAGTACTAACAGGGCCGGTCCTAAGAATAATCTGGGGGGTGGGACACATAAAATTTCCGAATAGAATCATTTTTTTTTATTAAATTTTTATTAAAAATAATACATAATAATTGAATTCACATAACATAGGAAAAGAGTCGTATACCGGCTAAATATACTGCATAAATATACAGTCGCGTAAAAGATTTGTTAACAAATAATAAATAATTTACATTAAACAAAAACTGAAATAATACATTTTTGAAAAAGTCATAATTTATATTTTGAATATATCAAAAGTTTTTTTCATTATGACTTAAAGTAATTATTAATTAGGGTATCCTCAATCCGTACTCAACGTGTCGTTTTAAACACGCAGAGATAAAAATTGTTTTCAGCAAACATAATATATTTGCAATCGTAAATTTAATGTCTTTTTATTGCAACATCCGGTGTACCTCAGGGTAGCCATCTTGAACCTCTTTTATTTATTTTGGCGATTAATGATGTCATATACAATATAAAGTACTCCAATCTATTAATTTATGCCGATGACATGAAAATTTATAAGGCTATCAAGGATGAGAAGGACGCTAAATTACTGCAGACAGATTTAAATTTTTTTGAGATTTGGTGTTTTAAGAACCATTTGGTACTTAATCCAGATAAGTGTCAGTCTATGATATTTTCTCGAAAGAGAAACAATATAGAGTATAACTATATGTTAAAAGAGGAAAATGTTAGTCGAGTACATATAGTAAAGGATCTGGGTCTGTTTGTTGATCCCACTTTATCGTTCAAACTTCATATTGAACATATATGTAAAAAAGCCTCTTCATTGCTTGGTTTTATCAAGCGTTGGGCTAAAGAATTTAATAGTCCTTTGACTACATTAACTCTATATAATACTCTAGAACGTTGTCATCTAGAATATGCAAGTCAAGTATGGTCTCCTTTTTATAAAGTGCACACTGATCGTATCGAACGTATACAAAAAAACTTTGTACGATTCGCTCTCAATGGTTTAAATTGGGTTGATAATTACAATCTTCCACCATACGAGGATCGGCTGAAGCTATTAAACTTGAAATCACTTGAAGATCGCAGAAAAAATGCTGATGTAATCTATATACATCAACTCAATACTGGTAAATTGGATTCACCAGAGCTTCTACGATATATAACCTTTAACCAAAATCGTAGAAGTAGTAGAAATGGTGATACATTATTCTATCTTCCATTTAGTAGAACAAATTATGTTGTATCATCACCTTTTAACCGTATGTGTAATATAGTTAATAATTGCAGACATTTTAATGTTAATCTGTCAAAAAGTCAACTCAAATGTAGATTGAAGCTTTAATAACAAAAATAATATTGTAGATATTTTAACAACTGCATGCGTTTGTTACGAGCCCAACTACTATTAGTGGGTAAATTTTTTCAAGCATTTATGCTTTGAAAGTGCAAGCTAGCTGTATTAGCTAAAACTCGATTATTATTATTAAGACTAATGCATGGTTTTCATTGTCCCCCAATCGATATTATTGTTTTTGAAACAATTTGACATGCAAAATGAAGCCCATTGCTATGATAAAGATAGGAATCCAGAAGTCAGTGCCAGATGGTAGGCAATAGGGTAACAGTCATGAAAGGAGACACCACAAAATGGATAACCGTTTCGTATGTCCAGGTGTGAGTCATGACTGCAGACAGAAGCTGATTTCCAACATGCGATCGAAGTTGGGCTTGTACGCTGTGGCCGTGTAGCCGAATTCGTACCACAGCACCCATCAGTAAGACGTACGGCTTGAAATTACGCTGAAGAAAACCTTTGAGACGATGATGAAAGAGGCGTGTGCTCAAACAGATACACTTAAAGTAAAGCACTAAGATCAGTGGCACTAGGCTCCAGTGGGTTGAAGGCTGTCTGCAGTTTTTCAAGTTACATCGCGTAAAGTTTCCGTTTCCAAACAAATTTTTGGTGTTTTATTTTGTACAATTGTTTGACAATAAATTTATCAAAATTATTATGTCAGAAATAGAAAAATGTAAACAAAAAACATGTGTTTGTTATAGCAAGCTAAAAAAGTGATATCGCTTTATAGGAAAAGTTAAAACATTTAAACTTTTGTTATCACTCGCTATCACTCGCTATCCCTCAATATCATCTGTGGATATCGCATGCTATGTTCTCTTTTCTTTCTAGCATTCATATTTCTGGTTTGAAATGATTTGTATTTCATCTCTGTTTAGCGAAATAGTGATGACGAGTGATAGTGAAAGATAGCATGGAAGCCATGCATTATGGTATGGATTTATTTTAAAATCTTGTAAATTCATGTATGTAACGTGTAATATATGTTTGCTGCAAAACATAATTTTTCCCTATGTACACATGAATCAAAATTGTAATCACACGATATCCAACCGGATTTTGAATTATATCAAAGTTGGCGGAGAAAAAGTTTGTTGTATGTTAAAAGTCCTTCTACTAGGACTTTAACTTGATCCTATTTATACTTACTGAGTCCTTTTTACTTTCTTTATATTATTTAAAACAACCGGGTCTTTTTTAGCATTCATATTTCTGGTTTGAAATGATTTGTATTTCATCTCTGTTTAGCGAAATAGTGATGACGAGTGATAGTGAAAGATAGCATGGAAGCCATGCATTATGGTATGGATTTATTTTAAAATCTTGTAAATTCATGTATGTAACGTGTAATATATGTTTGCTGCAAAACATAATTTTTCCCTATGTACACATGAATCAAAATTGTAATCACACGATATCCAACCGGATTTTGAATTATATCAAAGTTGGCGGAGAAAAAGTTTGTTGTATGTTAAAAGTCCTTCTACTAGGACTTTAACTTGATCCTATTTATACTTACTGAGTCCTTTTTACTTTCTTTATATTATTTAAAACAACCGGGTCTTTTTTACTTCAAGACACTTTATTTCGCTTTAAAAGTTGGTTACACTTATACTTAACACTTATTTGTAGACAGTTCAGCTTATCGAAAACAATTTATTCTTAGTCTATACTTAACTTCTACTTAACACCTCGTATTCTTATAATTTCACAATAAATTGAGTAATTTCATCATGCTAAAATAACTTAGTCAGCGTATTTATAATTTCACAATAAATTGAGTACTTTCATCATTCTAAAATAACTAAGTCAGCGTTTATCTGAGTGACCTATTTAAGGTGGGCGTGTATACCTGTGCTATGTTAAGCTGTGTGCGCCAAGACAATTAAATGCTGTTTGTGTTTAACATGCATAATGCTTAACCCTAAAAGTATGCCATAAAGAAAAATGTACTGGTTATGTTATGTTGTGGATCATAAGCACGCTGTAAGTTCCACGATTATGATACACAACAGTGGATCATATGTAAGCTGTGAAATCTACGATTATGATACACAACATACCTCCCCCCTTATTGAAAGAAAAAAAATTATTATTATTAAGAAGAATAATAGTTTTTTTTCTTTTGTATAATTTTAATTATTTTTGAAGAGAAAATTATTATTAAAAAGAATAATAGTTTTTTCATTTTACATTGTTTTATGTGGTATAAATTACGTTAAGTTCTATTAGTTATGAAGTTATGATCTTTACTTATATAATATTTAATGGATATTAGTAAATTAAGGGTTGTAATTTCCAGTTATATATAATAAAAACCTGGTCCCGATGTTTTCGTTGCTGACTGCTGCTGTTCTGCGGTAGTAGTCCGATGCGTTGTTGTTGTTTCTGACGTATTGGCTTCTATTTCATGTGACTTGGTTCGTTGACTTGCTATGGGTGTTGTGGTGTTTGGTTTCTGCATTGTTGATTTCCGCAATGAACCGATTTTTTCGAGTGGGGATTTCTTGCTGGGAAATGTATTTGACACCATTTCAAGGTTTTCCTTAGCCGCTTCTACATCTATTTTGCGGTTTTCGTTATTTCATTTTGACGATTAAGTAATTATTTGCGTTCCTGGTTATCAGTTAATTGTAGTAATATTTCGTCGAAATCACGATGCCCATCTCTTAATGCTGATCTTATTTTGTTGTGATCTGACACCAAGATCGGTAACGATGTTTGTAATATATTTGAATATGGTAATGATGACCAATTGCCTTGTAAATTTTCTATTATAACCGTATGTTCTTCCTTCTTGTATAGTATATTCCTAATGCTTTGATGTGTAAACTCTTATGGCAGTATCATTTCTTTGTTGTGTAAGTTGCAAGCTTCATTTATGGACATCCAACCCAGGCCGGATATTGTCAATGTGGCTATATTTGACCCACAAACTGCTTCGAAAAAGGCTGGTGTATTGAATTTATACAACCATGTGTTTGGTGTCTATAGTTTAACTACTAGGCCAGAACTCCTTGTGATTGCAACATGTTCACAGGTATCTTTAATATCTGTTATGTGTTGAATCAGCGCGACTTCACATAGTGTGTTGCTAGTTGTTAGTATGGTTCCTGGACGTTTGCATAGTGTAATTTCTTTGTCCGTATGTTGGCTAACCAAAATGCATTTGCTGTGATCTTTATTCGTTAGACCTATGTATTTGCTCCGGTCTTCTGCTTCTGATATGTAGTCATATGTTGTTTTAACCAATGCATCCCATTCTTCATTAATATTTGTGGGTATTGGGTAAATTCTATATAATGTGAACAACAAATCATCTTGATGACTATTATTAGGCCGTCTGTGTCTGGGAAAACTCGTACTGTTGATGCACGATGCATTTCGAATGATTTTTGTATGAACCACTTCGCCTTTCCTCTTAACGTGAGGCTAGTCAGCATTTCATCTAACTCGCTCTGGTCTATAATTGTCGGGTGTAATCGTCCCTTGTATAGATCATCTATGATTGCCATTTCCATCAGCTGTTGTCCTTGAATTTCGATTAGGTTTGCATTAATTGTAGATTGAATTTCCAAGGTATCCATCATGAATAGTAAATGACTAACTTGTTGGTTTATTTTTTCATTTATGTATTTTTGTGTTCTTATTGTTATGTTTAACACATTTTGCAGATTTTCGACTTCCTTCAAGGAATTCAGTAAGGGTCCTGCTATCTTGTTACAATTTGATGAAATCACCGTAATTTGTCTTTTCATAATTTCGTATGTTTGATGTTCATTATCTTCAATGTCATTGAGATGTTTATAGGTAGTCTCTCTTACTTTATCAGTCCAAAAGCCCAGTTGAGTCCTTCGCCAATGAAATTGAGTGATCTCTTTTGTCGGTTTCTCTTTATTGTGCGCTTAATTATTTCTTCATTTTTCTGTAGTGTGGCTATTATTGCCGTGGTTTCTCGTGTTGCTGCTATACATGATCTTTTTATGCTGGGTCCGGTGCTCATTTGTTCGCACATTGTGTTTGCCGTGATTATGTATTTGTTTGTCAGCTCCAGGAAATCGTTCAGTTGTAGCGGTTTAAACTTGGCTACTCTCGTCCATTCATCATTGTAGAACAAAGCATCAGTTGTCTTCTCAAAGAATAATCTTGTATCATTAATTGATGTCTGTGTGATGTTGACTGCTTCCTTGGCTGCCAACATCAGGACCAGTGTGACAATTCTAAAGTTTTGCTCTTTATTTCATATTGTAAAAAGACGAAATTCCATTTTTTTTTTACATATATAAATGGAATCCTTAATAATTTTATGTAGTTTTCTTTCTCATTTTACCCCTTAATACATATTGTTAAGGCGTTGGCCATAATTATACTTTAAATATTTATAGTAGTTAATATATGTGTTAACATGTACTAAATGATTTAGTTTAGAAACATACATTTAAATATGTTTCTGTATTGTTGTAATACAAAATGTTGTATGTTAAAAGTCCTTCTACTAGGACTTTAACTTGATCCTATTTATACTTACTGAGTCCTTTTTACTTTCTTTATATTATTTAAAACAACCGGGTCTTTTTTACTTCAAGACACTTTATTTCGCTTTAAAAGTTGGTTACACTTATACTTAACACTTATTTGTAGACAGTTCAGCTTATCGAAAACAATTTATTCTTAGTCTATACTTAACTTCTACTTAACACCTCGTATTCTTATAATTTCACAATAAATTGAGTAATTTCATCATGCTAAAATAACTTAGTCAGCGTATTTATAATTTCACAATAAATTGAGTACTTTCATCATTCTAAAATAACTAAGTCAGCGTTTATCTGAGTGACCTATTTAACGTGGGCGTGTATACCTGTGCTATGTTAAGCTGTGTGCGCCAAGACAATTAAATGCTGTTTGTGTTTAACATGCATAATGCTTAACCCTAAAAGTATGCCATAAAGAAAAATGTACTGGTTATGTTATGTTGTGGATCATAAGCACGCTGTAAGTTCCACGATTATGATACACAACAGTGGATCATATGTAAGCTGTGAACTCTACGATTATGATACACAACAAGTTACAAAAATATAAAAAGTAACCTCAACGTCACGTGGTACCCTTAAAAAATAAAAAAAACAACTTTTTTTTAACATAATTTTGGCAAAATTAACTTTTAAAAAACATAAAATAGCATACATACAAATTAACACGGTCACGAAAATTTTTTTTGACCAGCTAATTTCCGGAACACTGAAAAATATTTTTGTATTTTTTATGTGTTACAATTATAAAAAAGGTTTATTTTTGTATATAATAGTCAGTATTTTAATTGCAATTTGACACTGTTCGAAGCGCATCAGGCAATTAAAATAAGAAAAACGCGCCTTTTTTTTTAATTATTTGTAATATTAAGTTTTTTTACTGTATTTATACACTACACCTATGAGGTACAGGGTATATTAACTTTGTGCAGATATTGTAACGCCCCTTAGGAGGCGTGGCCGGTATGGTAGAGTATATTTATTCTTGATCAGTATCACCACCCGAGTCTGTTTAGCTATGTCGTCTGTCTGCCCGTCTGTCTTGCTGTCCGTATACACGATAACTTGAGAAGTACTGATTAGAACGCGATGAAATTTCGCCACATTTTATTTAATTTACAGCAATACAAAATGATTAAAGGGAAAGTCCGTCTATTTCGCCATCTATTTTGGCCATCTATTTCGGTTTTTCGGTAACCGCGAGAAGTTCTCTTCGGTAGCAGTCAACGACTTTTCCGCAGAGGACCTCCAACTAGTGTGTTTTTTTATATAGTGCAAAATACAAATAACGAATTTACACAAGTATAACTTTCGCAATGATTTCGAATTCGCGATGCAATTTATTTTTAAAAGGTTGGGTCCTAAGTTTTTGCGACATGTCCTTCTTTGGGTGCATATTGGAATGTACATTTAGTATTCATATATGTAATAGTCTTAATGCCTTTTTCTTGACTATAATTAACTAAAAATGTTGTATTCAACACGGGTTTTGTTGAAAAAGTTTAAATTTAAAATGTTTTCGATGGCAGTGTATGTATCGAGTAGAACTACGTTAGAGTTCATTTGAACGTTTTCTCGTTATCGAATGCCATCAACCCAATATTTTTGATTTTTTGTTCGATAACGAGTGCCGTAATTTCAAACGCAAGAATTTCGGACGCTTTTACTCGATAACGACTGCCGTAATTTGGCCCCTGATGTTGGATTATTTTTAAAATAAAATTGTTCACCTACTTCAACTAGTTTTAAATCAACGGAATTTTGGTTGTAATATTGAGACGAATTTGATTGTTGTTGTGTGAGTAGTTCTTTAAATTTATTGAATTTTACTATTTTTGGTTTTAAGTCTTTTGAAATGAATGGTAAATTTGTACGCAATTTTCTGCTCATAAGTAATTCGGACGGACTTGGCAAATTATTTTTAGATGTCGTACGATATTGTAAAAAAAAGCTATATATGGATCTGTACCAGAATCCTTACATTTGTATAAAATATTTTTTATAGTTAGAATAGACCTTTCCCATTTGGACTTGATGTAATATTATCAATATCCCAATCAATACAAACATTTTTTTAAATCACTGGAATTGAAAGTTGGTCCGTTATCGGAAACTAAAACAGTCGGAATACCATGTCTAGAAAAAATAGATTTTAATTTTGTTATAACTTTTTTAGATGAGTAACCTGAACTTAAAAGTTCTACTTCAAAATATTTTGAATAATAATCAACGACTATCAAATACATTTGTTTTTTCAAATTCAAACAAATCACATCCTACTTTGTACCAAGGTATGTCAAAAATTTCATGATTTTTTATTTCTTCTTTCGGATTAGCATTTCTATATTTAATACAAGTGTCACAATTTGATACAATGTTATAAATATCATTATTTATGTTAGGCCAATAAATTGAACCTCTTGTCAGACTCTGACAACCTTGAATGCCCATGTGACCTTCATGTAGATATTTTAACATTTTTGACCGTAAACATCTTCGTACTAAAATACGTTTGTTTTTGAACAAAATACCCTTTACTTCAGTTATTTCGTCTCTGATAGAGTAATATGGTTGTAATTCGTTATCTATTTCATTCTTCTTACTTGGCCAACCTTCTTTCAAATAATATATAAGTTTTTGAAAGACTTCATCGCTTTTAATGTTTTTTCTAATGCTTTCTACTTAATTAGATGGTAGTGCCATAAGACTAATTAACGAATTACATTGTAAATCAATGTCTTTATCTAAATTAGACTTTACTTTTTCCTTGAGTGGCGCCCTAGACAAGGTATCAGCAATATACAAATCCTTGCCTGGTTTATATATAACTGTTAAATTATATGATAATAATCTTAGCATAAATCTCTGAAGACGAGTTGGAATATTATACAAAGGTTTATTAAACAATGGGACAAGTGGTTTGTGATCTGTTTTAACAGTAACATTCCTGCCATATATATATATATTGATGAAACGCGAGCACCCAAACAAAATTGCGAATAATTCCTTTTCTATTTGTACGTAATTTATCTGGCTATCCGTTAAAGATGCAGATGCATAAGCAATAGGGTTCTCACCATGCATAATAACAGCTCCCTGGTAACGTTACTGATAACGTTAAAGGTTTATTTTTGGATGATAAGTTATCAATAAATGATCCTAAATAGGTTATCATTCCCAAATAACGTTGCAATTCTTTTTTATTTGTTGGAACTGGCATCGCCAAAATAGATTCAATTCTTTTTTCATCTGGTTGAACACCACTCTCACTAAAAATATGACCAATAAACTTTATTTCAGTCTAACGAATTATTATAAAAAAATTCTTTTGACTGCTCTGCCTCGTTTTGTGGCATTTCTTTTTTTTATATATAATTTTATTATGTTATTTTACAGCAATTGT